>VSMD01066941.1:0-169916 GCA_008750895.1 Mirza zaza
AAATATATTTCATTAAAACTTCATTATCTTCCATTTTATGTTACAATTTTCTATTTAGTTTTGGTAATTTGTATCTTTACAGAAATTTGTCCATTTCCTCTATGCTGAATATTTTTAACATAAAAAGTTTAAAATATGCTTTTATAATTTATTTAATTTATAATAGTAATTTTTCCTCCTTCATTCTTGATTTTGATTATTTACCATTTTCTTTTTTCCCCTTAGTTTAAGATATACTTTAAAATATTAATAAGACAGTTCTAACTCAAATTGACTCTGAAAACTATGGAGCTGACTGAGGAGAAGATTTAATAAAACATTTTTGAGGGCATGAGGGACAAACAGAATTATTACTTTATTATCATATATGAGCCTCAAATTATTAAGCAACTTGTTATTAAATATAAGCAATGTGGAACAATAATGATTGGAATTTAAGTGGTTTGACTATTAGGAACTTAACAGTTAATTGTGCAGGATTTGGATTTTGATTTAATGTTTACTAAATCCATAAATGAATTTGTTTTATAAGTATTCATTAGTAACAAGTTTTGATATGGTGTTATTGTCAAATAATTATATAATAACACTCATGCTAAATCAAGGTTAAATGAATTTCATCATTGTCTCAGATACACATTAGATAAGTCAGAAGGCAGTAGGTCATTACTTTCTCAACATAATTTAGTAAATTATTAATATATACATAAATGAAAGAATGCTATATTTCACATATAAATTATATTCGCTTGTGAAAATTCCAATGCATATTTGAGTAGTTCTCAAACTGAGATGTTATAGCTTCCCTGTCTCTTAAAAATAAGGTAACAATTCTTTTAACCTTTATTTATGAAAAGTTTTAAAAATATACGATAGAAGACAGAGTAATATAATTAAACCCATGAACCCATTACTCATTTTTAATAATATAAATATGTTTTTGTTGTGCTTGGTTTTCTCTATTTTTATTTGGATATTTATTTTGTAATTGTCACAGTGATGCCTTGTGAAATTTAATTTTCAGGAAATCTATATATCCTACAGTGCACAGGGCAGTCCCACACAATAAAGATTTGTCTCAGCTAAAATGCTAAAAGCACACTTTTGAGAAACACTGTAAATAATAACTTACAATAGTAATAATTTTTTGGTAATTACTCATTGGGACAATTTACTAAAATCTATATTACAGTTGGATAAATAATTTAAAACTAGGAAAAAGGAATTTGTAATGGATGAATCAGGTTTAATTCATTTTAATAAACTTTTTATATATTATCAAACAAACCTCTACGATAAATTTAGTTAAAGGAGAACCCTTGTTTCCTGTGGAAAACAGTCTATCCTCACACTAGCTTAATAAAATATAACTGTAATCCTGAAAAAATGTAAGAAAAACTTTCTTCTTCATGTGGCCTCGGGACTTTACCTTATATACTGTGTAAAATAGAAAGTAGAGATTGAGTTTTACATTGTCCAGGTGTTGAGTAAGTTATTCACATTAATTTGCTAAACACTATAATGTGAATTAGTGGTCTATTTTCTAAGTAGCTATGTATTGTCAAAGGTTTTCTTCTTCTAATACTCTAATATAAATAGACTTTAAGAGAATGGGCTATGGAAGCAGAACACCTGGATTGAAAACTTAGTCTCACCATGTTCAGTGTGTGATTTTTGGAAAAGTTGAATCCCTCTCTCTTCTTCAAAGTTTCATATACATAATGGAGATAGTAATAATATCTATGTCATAGTTGCTATGAACCCTGAGTTCATCTATGCAAGATGCTTTAGAACATGAATACAATGTAAGCATTAATTTTATTGTTACTGTTGATAATTTCCAGTTTCTTTAGGAAAGTGAACCTAGTTTAACCAACTTTTTGAATTTCATTTATATTTTATGCTGTATAAATAGCAAATAGAAATAACAGAAGCAGTATAGATAATCTCCACACAGTATAGTTGGTAATAAGAGTAATGACAATTTACCAAAACTTATCCAACATTTTGTAAAACATCATTTAATACAACTATCCTATGAAGTAGGACTTATTGATACTGTGTCTTTTATATGAAGTAACTGAATTGAAGAAAGATTAAATAACTTGTGAAAATTCAGCCAAACCTTTTCTGTCAAATAGTCACGATGCCCTGTGACCAACAGCAATTATTAAAGAATATGTGTTTTCTGAATCATTCCCCAAGATTATACCATATCTTCCATAAACACACTCAATGTTACAAAATATACTCATTAATTCATGTTATCTGTTAATATATGCACTGGTATGCAATGAAGAATTCCATTGTGTGAATGTTCATGTGTAAATATATGAACAATTTTTAAGCTTCATTTTAGAATGTTTTTAATTTTTAATGAATTTCAACTCAATAAGATATTGTAGACTTGTTTAAATTGGTCACGAGGTAAGATTTCGTGTGTTCAAGGAACATTCCAGATAGAGGTCTAAAAAATGTGAATATTCAGTGACACTGCAGAAAAGTTTAACATGTAAACCAATCAATAGAGAAGGTATGAGGCAATAAACCTGACCTTTGGATTTTTATAATCCTGGGTTTATATCCTAACTCTCCATTCTTCAAGCTTCTTCAAGCTTTGTGACTCTGGGAAAGGTGTTTCAACAATTTCAGAATTTATCCACCTGTAACACTTTTTAAGATAAAATCTTACATTGAAGACATTAAAACATGTGCATTACATTATGCTTTACTTGCTCACTTATTTGTAGTTGTCTTCAACAAATGATAGAGCTGTGGATAAATGATGAATAGGCTGGGTACAAAACTTGGGATGGGATTTTGGCAGAGAGAGACGCCTTGTCAAACTGACATTCTTTTTGATATTATAGAAAGAAGTTATTTTTAACAAACATTTGTTTCTTCTTTCCTTTCTTATCAAACACAAGCAATTTAAGGATAGATCCTCACTTTCCATAATCCATCTCTGACTTCTCCTTCCTTAAATCTATTTTTCTAATATTCATTTGTGAAAAGCCCTTTCTCCTTCTCCTTGTTATTGTCCTTTTCAGGAGAAAGCTTCGGGGAAGAATCATTTTGAGAGAGTCATTTAAATATGCGTATTATTCAACCAATAAAATTTTCATTATAGGAGCACAACATAGAAAACTACATTTTTTATCTGGTGAAAGAATATCACTGTTGGTGAAGACTAGTTCTATGAATTAACCTGGTATGATGGCTAAGTCTAAAATATCAGCTAAATAGTTGGCCTCACTTTGGTCATGAACTTCAGGGATTAAACCCCAGCAGGGCACACTGCTAGATCTCTGACAGCTAAACATTAATATCTCACTTATTATTTTATTATCTTATAATTGGAACCTTCAGACTTTCCCATAAGAGGAAGAATTCTTTTTATTCTATATGAAAGCTGACTTTTTTTAAAAAATTAAATACTGTTGTTTCTTGTAGAAGCAATAACTGACCAGATTTTGTAATTATCTTTTCTCTTTCTTATGTTTTCAAATAGGTAACCCTTTATTAACCAGCAAAGTCAACATATTGATTAATGTTCTAGATGTCAATGAATTTCCTCCAGAAATATCTGTGCCATATGAGACAGCTGTGTGTGAAAATGCCAAACCAGGACAGGTATAACAATATTGTTTATTAAGAGTATGTAAAGATGCACTATATACATTTGTTTTTAAGTTATAAGTCCATACATGAATACAGACATGCTTATTTTTCTGGATCAGATGGCTTCATAAAAGAAACCACAGATATATTAACCCTTGTGAATTAATGGAAGATGCATGAATGTGGAAGTAATACCACAGAAGATAGAGTGTTGGTTGCCTCATGGAAGTTATTTATATAACTACAGATCTAGAATTGTGGATTCTGGTGTTTTTCCACTCTCAATGTGGAATTTCTAAAGAACTTGTATATAAATCCTGTAAGCAAATCACTACAGAATGCATTTTCCCAGTGTATTCCTTGCTTTGCTCACATGTTTTCATAAGGGGTCCAACAAAGCTTTTAACCTAACATGAAAATGTAAAGCTTCCTTCTCTAATGACCTTGAGGAAAACATCTGAGTTATTAAAAATGGCCAATTACATTTTCCTTATTAAGTCAATATTACTCTGGGGGGATGTTTTGGTAGAAAGATGTTATGAGGAAAGACCACATAGTTCATGAGAGGTACTAGGTTTTATGTGAAGTGGTGGTGATTAACCAGTTTTTTTCCCCTACACTATTATGAATGAATTAATGAATAACATAAAGGGAATAGGCATGAGTATATAAGATTATGTCATGAAACAAGAATACACTGAATCTAATGCCATGCACTTAACGTTCCACAGGGAAAATGTATTGGTATTCTTTGGTTTGCTGCATATTTTGATCATCTTTAAACAGCATAACTGATAAGTAAATTTGAGAAGTTTTAATTTTTACTTGTAATAAATCTTAATATTTGAAACAATATTTTTGTTTACAGATGTCATTTTTAACCTTTAGTATGTTTTTTAGTTTGCATTATTTACACTTAGTAGAAACTTTGTCCCATAGCTCTAAACCTGTGATGCGTACTAGCTATCTAGCTATTAAATTAAAATTAACATTAAATAGAATTAAAAATCAATATTCTCATTCATACTAGCCACTAGCTAGTGTTCAATAACCATAGGTAATGAATGGATACCATTTTGCTGAGGGCAGAAATAGAAATATTTTCATTAGCATGGAAACTTCTAATGGATTGTACTGGTCTCATGTGACAATTTGGGGAATCATTAATATTCTTACACCATCACGTAGTGATATTTTTCTCAAGAAATATGTATCCTTAATTTTGAATGGCACAAAAAAGCACTTAAATGTTATTATCTTAAATGCATCCACAATTTACATGTGATGAGCCCACTGTTTACTTCAGTTTTGGAAATAGAATGCTACATAAATATCTGGGCCCAAGACAAATAACCTGATTTGGTAATTTGGGCAGTTAGAAGAGATTTGCCAAAATTTCACAACTTTGATATTTTTTACTTCATAGATGCCCATGAAAAATAAATAGTCAATTCTTTATCTTTATGCTATTGGCTTCAGATCAATCAGAATCTTATAATGCTCCAAATGAAAGCCTTAGGGAACAGAGCTCCCTTTAATGCTGCATGTCTAATAAATTAAAGCAGGCGTCCTCAAACTACAGCCTGCAGACCACATGCGGCCCGCTGACATTTATCTAGCCCACTGGGTATTTTTGCTGCCACTGCCTGTCCTGCTTAGCAGCCAAACTTGTCCAGGGCCCACAGTGCACATGTGTGGAATGTGCGCCACACTCTCCAATGGCCCTCCAACGGTCTGAGCAACAGTGAACTGGCCCCTTGTTTAAAAAGTTTGAGGACCCCTGAATTAAAGAATCTGAAAGGTTGGGAATAAAAAGTTACTTAAGATCAAACTGATTTTCTTGTATCTGGACAAAGTTGTGAAAAATTTGTTGGGTCCTTGGAGGCTCTTATTCTAAAACACGTCTGTTGGGTTTTTTGTGTCCTATTGGGTCACTGTTAGGTACAAAACATAACCCTAAAATGTCCCTTAAGTTTTCAGGGAGTGTGTATATGAACATTTTCTGCTTTTGACCCCAGCCATTCTGCCCTAACATAACAACTATGCACAGGAACTGTTTTGGCTTATGTGTGAATCTATCTGTCTATCATCTATCTCTCATCTATCTGAAAAAAAGAACAGAGGAAGAAAGATGATACTATGTAAATCAGTAAAGATTTATATGAGAGTTGTTTTCCTTGGAGCAGTGACTTCCAAGTGACAGGTCCAGATAAGTGTTAGTCTGTAACAAAGTTATTTTCATATATGTATCCTGTTCTAAAGGACTTCATTCTAAAATCATCTCCTTGATATGTTTTGATATTAAACACCTTTAATTTAGTAAATGGTGTTCGCTGATAGTATTTAGAATCAAAACAAACAACTAAGTATTGGTACCTAAATAATATACAGGAATTTTATGGAGGAAATAGAATTATCTGAGAATATTGGTTTAAGTGAAGAAAAGTTGAAGTTTTACAGGGTCGAAGTGGTGATTCTTGACTAAATTGCCACCTTCCATGATCTAGCCTTTGGTGTTCAATAACGAAAGTCCTGCCCGTGACAATTTTAAAGCATAAATAGACCCTGTGCAATTAATCCACACTAGAGGGGCAAATAATTTATTAAATTACAAATTACTAATACTGCAATGGATACTCAAAGTCCCAGTGATATCTATGTATCTATCCATCCATCCATCCATGTATCAATTTTTGTGTGTGGGAAAGTAGATCACAATCATAAGATTGGGTTTCAGTTGAGTTGTACATTTAATAGCATCAATGTAAGATCACATGATGCACACTTTACACACAGGGACCAGGATATAGTATTTGAAATCTAAAGTCTTTTCTGGAAAATTCATATTTAACCTAAGAGCATACTTACCTGGCCAGCACACTGCTCTGTCCTCCACACACACTTCCTAAAATACTGTCTGAAGCCCTTCATTGCACATGTTAATAAATAAATGCCTTTGTGTGGTGAATTGAAAATTCACAGTTTGATTCTTAGAAGTTATTTTTATTCTCTAAAATTTTAAGGGCATCATATTGGAACACCAGGCTTGTAATCATAAGAAATATGACCTATGGGAGCAAGTTAGAAAAAAATTTGAAACAGGGATAATAATGCTTATCTTTTAAGAACGCTTCGAAACCACAATTTGTATTCCTACACAATGGGGCAAACAAATATAACAAAAATAGATACACATCTTTTGTATCTTTTTCTCATAATTTATGAAAATAAACCCATTGTTACAAAACATAATAGCAATAAAATTTTGCTATTGCAAGGGCTTTTAGATGATCAGAGATTTTGTTTCTAGTAAGCATTCTCATATTTTGGCTAGAAAGCATTTACTTCATCTAATTTAAAATGCAAGCAAGTACATTTTAATTTCATTTTGCTTATTAGTGAGATATTCAATGCTAGTAAGCTTTTTGGTTATACAGATATTGATTTGGAATTAGCCCGTCCTGTAATTGTAACTGTCATGATTGCCTAAAAATGTTAGAGATTTGTTTATAAATATTATATGTAAATAATTGGTTCGCTGGTAATGATTCAGAAAGTGTCATTTCTGTTTACTTGCATGCTTCATTAAATAAACTTATTAGCCTGGTGTGTAAAGTTCCCTTTGAAACTAATGACTGACTTCAACTTTAATTTCAACTTTGTTTCAGATAATTCAGATAGTCAGCGCTGCAGACCGAGATCTTTCACCTGCTGGGCAGCAATTCTCCTTTAGATTATCACCTGAGGCTGCCATCAAACCAAATTTTACAGTTCGTGACTTCAGAAGTAAGTATAACCACAGAAAGATTTACCTCTTATCATGTATCTTTGCAAACAGGCACAAAGGGAGGAATCAATGCTTTTCACAGAAGCACTCAGTTTCATAAAACATGGATATCCTTATATGACAAATGAAAAATTCTATAGCTAGCAGAAAATTAAATAATCTATGTATTAATAGAGTATTAACACAGGTTACTTCCATTATAAATGTGGACAGTCTCTCAATGAATCAAGCAAATAAAAACTATCTGGGAAATTGAATGCTTTCCCTGTTTTAAATATAATATTTGCACCCCCCATGTGCATTACTTGTATTATATACAAGTTCCCTATATACAAATAGGTAACTAGTTACTGTACTCCTAAACAGCACAGGTTAAAAATGCAAGCATTGCAAATTAGAATGATGTAAGTTGGCATTCCCATTCCATACTACTGAAATGATAGACTCTTACTATATAAAATTATACAAAGCAATGTCAAACTCATAGTATTTGTATTAAATATAATTATATGTGCATAAGCTTTAACCCAATGCCTAAAATAAGTTACTGTCAAGATAATTTTATCTACCACCTCTGCCATCATGTTTATACTACTATTAATATACTACTATTTCTGCTATGACGACTACTACTACTACTACTACTACTACTACTATTACATCTCCTATATTACAAACACTACAAAAATATAAAGGATTCTAAACTAGAAATATTAAGATTGAGTACCAATTTCTCTGATTTTATTAGTTCTGTGACCTTGGGTATTCTCTCTCCTGTAAGTTTCCATATTCTTTAAAATAAAGATCACAAGATTTAAGTTTAATAATAGGTTAAAAAAGTTACATTTTTAATAAATGTAATACATATAGAATAAATTGTGATGAAATAATAATGATTGAAGTTAAAGCATATTTTGAGAAAAATTAGCTGCAAATAATTAAGAAAATCAGGGTCCCCACATTTTATCACTGAAGGAAGTTGAATAGGGTTTGCCAAATACAATGGTATAATTTAAGAAATGGCCATACATGAAACAGTGATCAAACCTTGAAGTTCTTCATAAGTAGGGTTATAACATATTTTATCATAAAAACTGAAACATTTTTGAGAATGGAAATGGGCAATATTAATAATTTTAAGTTAAAGTAATACTCAAATAGAGCAGTCCAAGATGAACTAGTCTATATGGTCACCCTATCTGTAAGCCATTTAAAGAGATAACTTAAATCCAATGAATATAGTAGTCTTTGAAAAGTTTAAGTATATAACATACTCAATTTGCATTTTTGGGAGATCAGTTTGGATGCAGTATGGAAAAGACATTACAGGAAGATAAAACTTGTTCTGATGTCCTTGCGGTAACTTGTGAGAGTGTTGGATTAAGGTAATAACTATGAGGATACCGACAAGTGAATGGAAATAGAATTGATAGGGCTTAATGATAGATCACTTAAATTTGATAAGTGAATGTAATGGAGAAGACAAATCGGACTTCCAGATCACAGGCTTGAGCCACTAGGCAGATGGTCACATCATTCACTAAATGTAAGCATTGACTATTTTCATCACGGTAACTTTGCTGGATGATCATTAATCATGATAATGTGAACCAGATCATCTTGCCTCATATCAGAGTGTTTTCTCACAGACTATGTACTTGCCACAAAATTTCATATGTCATTTCCTGTGCTCCCTGTTTTAAGTTATATTTGCAAGTATAAGCTTTTTTCTTTTTTGTGGATAGAAATAATTTTAAGAGTGGAAATGAAGTTTAATATGTCTTTTTCTTTCTACTATAGATAGCAAAATAAATTTGATATGGTTAGTTCTCAGTATATTATGCCTTTTGACATAAATTGAGTTCAAGAGAACCAAATGCCTACCTAGTGCATACACATCAGACTTTCTATTTCTATTAATTATTTTCACCAAGGTTATGAACTTTCTTTTTCCCAGTCTCAAGTATTCAACCACCAATTACTGACAATTTCGACATTGCTTCAACTAGTCCTCATTTTTCCATTCCTAATCATATCACAAAGTTTTCTCATCTTGGTGTTTTCCATTGCAGTGAGTATAGGGAAGTTGCCTAAATTTCAGTT
Organism: Mirza zaza; assembly: GCA_008750895.1. Taxonomy (NCBI): domain Eukaryota; kingdom Metazoa; phylum Chordata; class Mammalia; order Primates; family Cheirogaleidae; genus Mirza; species Mirza zaza. Next base: position 9,512 of record VSMD01066941.1, read on the forward strand.
GTTGAATTTTAAAGTCTACAAATAGAAAAATGGAATATGCTTGAAAGAATAACATGTTTCTGACAGACTTTTATTATAATAAATAATATACTTTACTAAAATTATTTTACCTGATTCTCACATGTGTATTATGCATGGCTATCATAAACTACATATTTTACTGCTAAAAATAGCAAAGTGCTTCTAGGAGTTACTTCCATTGACACACATAAAAAGAAATAGCACTATAAATTCCACCGTAACAAAATAGTGAATAAAACAAAATGTATGCTCTTTGTATAGAAATACATCTCTTCAAAAAGTACAAAAATTAGCGGGGCATGGTGGCGTGTGCCTGTAGTCTCAGCAACTCTGGATGCTGAGGCAGGAAGATAGCTTGAACCCAGGAGTTTGAGGTAGCAGTGAGCTGTGATGGTGCCATTGCACTCCAGCCTGGGTGACAGAGCAAGATCCTGTCTAAAACAATCACCCTCACTTTTAATGGAAATAGTAATTGCGTTTATATAAAAACAGAAATTTGTATTGTCTTGGATTATTATAAGTAAATATTATTGATTTAATCAGAATTGCAATGAATTGTGTTCATAATTATATTAAAGTGGCGACTGTTATAATTCAGTCTTTAAAATTTTTAATAAATCTTTGTTTTTAATACATTTTTCTTTCCATGTGTCTTACACTAGCTAATGTGCAGAAGTATTTATATTCATACAAACATCTATATATCATATATAAACATATATACATATACAATATATCAACAGAAAAAGTTTTAATCTGAAATAGTCAATTGATTTTTAATATATTTTAAAGAATAGGTTCTTATGTAAGGCATTTTACAGATTCATACTTTGCAATCTTTGCTCTTCTTTTATGTACAAGTACTTCCACAAAAGTATTTTTTGCAATGAGATTTTGTTAGAAAAAAAGTGAGTCAATATAGCACACTTAACTATCTTATAAATCATTCTATAATCTTTCTGAATAGAAAATTTAATTCTTACAGACAAAATTAATGTTTCTTCTTTTCTCTGATGATATTTGATTATATTTTGGCAGCTTTCATAATGCTAAAAGAAAAATATTAAAATAAGGATGCACTTTTCTGATACAAGAAGAGCTGTCTACTATTTAACAGATGCCAACTTTGGGATTTGAAGTGAAGCTCATAGTAACCATGTTATCATAAATGTCATATTTTGTAGACAACACAGCTGGAATTGAAACCAGAAGAAATGGATACAGCCGCAGGCAGCAAGAGTTGTATTTCCTCCCTGTTGTAATAGAAGACAGCAGTTACCCTGTCCAGAGCAGCACAAACACCATGACTATACGAGTTTGTAGATGTGACTCTGACGGCACCATCCTGTCTTGTAATGTGGAAGCAATTTTTCTGCCTGTAGGACTCAGCACTGGGGCTTTGATTGCAATCCTACTATGCATTATTATACTTTTAGGTTGGTTTCAATATTAATCACATCCTCTCTTTCTTTCCTCCCCTGGCCTAGATATGTATTCAATTTATCATGTAAGTCAATTTTTCTTCATTAACATGTCACATCTGGATAGAAGATAATATATCTGTGTTAAATATTTATTAAAGTTATTTATATATTTCATACCTCATGGGTATATATTATTGGGAATAAATGATACCACCAAAAATAAAAAATATGTTCAAGTCCTATGGGATTTTTAAGTAATAACATTTTGTGACCCTTGGGACAATGAAATTCTCTATAATAAATATCCATTTACAACAGCAGCTTCTCAATTCATTTTACCACTTAGCAATTCTGCTGTCTAATAACAGATCATATAACCTTTTAAAATTTTTGCTAGATGAATAATAGCTCTCAAGATCCAGTTTAGTAAGGAGAGGAAGAAAAGAGAAAGGGCAGAAAGAACTAGAATATAATGGAATCCCCAAATTCATATTTCTTTCCTGTTTAAACAGCTAGATAGAAGTAATTCTTCTTCTATTTTCTTGCATCTCCTCACATCAAAATTCTAACCATTCCCACTAGAACAGCACAGAGTATAGTGAAATATCTAGAAACACTGCAAAGGAAAAATATTGTAGTAAATGTATTCTGTAACGTCTCTGTGGGAGTGAATATAAACCTACTTTAGGGGTTTTCCCTCTTCCATCAACTCTGTTTAGCTTCTCCATTCCACTTACTAATTCACAAAGTAGAGAGAGATTTATTTTTCCAGTCATTCCTTCAAGTTCTTATTGCAACAGATATACAGTGGGGCTATGTGGAATCAGTTTACATATGCATATTTGTTATGTAAACAAAGATAATCTGACAAATATGGATACCTGACTTTTATCTCCAGGATAGAAAACAAAATAAAATAAAAAAAAATACTAGGATGTAAAGCATGGAGAGTAGGGCATTACATAATACTAAGTGGGAACACTCCTTGAATGTGGCACTCACACTGGCTTGAAGAGTGAAGTTATAGTTCACTTTGCATGGCATAGGCATTAATTCTATATGAGTAACGTTGGTGTACAGAACAAAGTATTTTTAATATCCTTACAATTTGTAACAAATTCTTCTTCACAATTTATCATAAGTTATCCCTAGCATCTGTTTGTGCTAATATAAACCTTAAAAGGGAAAATTCAAAAATAACATTTTATTATCTGAAATTTGGCATGGTAAATCAGGAGTTTACCTTCAAATCAAGTGTTTCTCTCTCATACGCTCTATTCTCTTGTAGATATCTGAGTTTCAGGGTATTTCTACATTGTGAAAGTTGTCACGATCAAAATGGAATCATGAGTGTCATGAATGTCAGGAAAACCTTGAAAAATAGAGCCAGGGAAGGCCATGAAGAGAGTTCTTGTGCTTGGATGCCTTGTAACAAAAAAAGACTGCAAAAAATCAGTCTTGCACAAAGGCGGCAACAACCTTACACAGAATACATCTGCAAAGACATCTGCCCAGCAGCCCTCTGTCCAACCTCAGACTAGCATCACCCTTGTTATTGATCTTTGTAGACAAGGATAATTATTTCAAAATGATTATGCAATCCTCATTTTTTTCCCTTTATAAACTTTTGTCTTCCTTTACCTCCCTGAATATGCACATAGTCTGCTATGGCATGCATGTCCCCGTTGCCGTGCTCTATTCCAAAACAAATATTTCTTTTAGAAAGACTTTTTCTGTTTATGTAGGTTGACAATATCAACCTAGCATGACTTTGCATGTTCTGGGTGTGGAATTCCCTTTAGCTTCTTTAGCCTCATACAATGCAGAAAGTAATCTGCTCAGGTCCTCAATATCATCACTGCCACCTGCCGCTCATTCATCCGGATACTCCTGAGTGTCCGCAGTGCACGAGCACTGTTCTAGGCATTGTGAATATGCCGGTGTACAACAGTGGATATTGATGGCTTTGTCCTGCCACAGGGTGTGCTTAAAAATCTATCCAATCTGGATTCCATTCTACTAAGGGAAGTATCACAAGACTGGAAACACAAGCATCACATCTACTCACTAGCAAATTGGTATTAACTGATCAACACTTATGTGCACATGTAGTAGTAACATTCATTGGGGAGTGGGCAGGTTGAGGGGGAGAAGGGTATGAGTAAATTCACACCTAAAGGGTATGTTATGCACAGTCTGGGAGGGGCATGCTTATAGCTCTGACTTGGGCGGTGCGAATGTAATAAATGTAGCCCAAATGTTTGTACCCCTATAAAAATTGAAATAATAAAAAAAAACTCTATACTTTGACATCCTCGACCAATCTCAGATTCTTGTAGCTCTTCCAGCTTGTTCTCAGCCATCCCCATAATCCTCCTGAGGTGAAGGGAAACACAGGAAATTTGTGGTGCTCAGGTCACTTTTAGGTGGCACTCGGGCACATCTAACCAGTTGCTTTCTCAGCCATGACTCTAAAGCCATTTTATATACAAGGCTTCTCCATGAAGCCTGTAGTCTCTCCCATGCTCCCTGTGTCTCTTTAGTTCTGAGAGTCCCTAAACCCTGAGAGGAGCTCAGGGTGCTGAACATTTCTCCAAGGTCCACTATACAGAAGGTTTGCCTAGGTCTTCTCCCTCTTGCCATCCTCGTTAGTATAGTGGTGAGTATCCCTACCTGTCACCCAGCTCTTCTTCCTCCCAGCTACTCCAACTCTAATTTTGGAGGAAGAGGGAATAAGTGATCTTCAAAACCATGCATTCTTCTATACTTTTTAGTTCTATGACATGAATCTTCCACAGTCTGCTGTGGTAAATCAAATCCACTCTGTTGTGTATCTTAGCGCCACTGCTGTGGGGGAGAGGGGTGTTATGACACGCAAAGCTGAGCACTGACTCATTTGTCTCTGTGCCCACTCAGCCCTAGAAAAAATATGCACCATTGATTTAAAGGAAAGCTTTAAGTAAATTAGGAATGAAGAGAGATTCCAAAATGAAAGTATATAATCCTAATAACTATTTCAAATATCTTGTTTCATGAAGGTAACCTGAATACTAGGCATTTGATTTGGAAAATGTGTCAATATGGCAGGACACAGATTTTAAATAATTAGAGGTTATAGCTAAGATTTATGAAACCAAATTAAAAATATAGCCTATAAAAATATAAACTATATTGTATTTCCTCCCTCCTTCCCTTCCTTCCTTCTTTTCTTTTTCTTCTTCTTATTTATTGCTTTGAAAAGTGATTGCAATTGTGAAGATTTGGGTTTATTAGAAACAATTTTTAAACTTACAATTGGAAATGTTACAATTGGGAAATTAGCTATGAATGATATCTGTGTGTTACTTATAGATAACATGCTATAAGTTTTAATGATAATAATTTTGTTATATCAATTCTTATAGCTCTCTCTATGGTTAGGACAACTATTATTTCCTTTATTTCATATTTTGCAAAATACATTTTTACCTGAACCTAAAATATTTAAATATTGTTTGACAATTGTTTGACTTTGTGAATAACTTTGGTATAGCTTCTTGTTAGTTACAATTTCAAAATGAAGTTGATTTTAGACAATGAAAAAAAATGTAAACATATATGGACCTACTGATTACAGTATGTTTACTTTAAAAATAATAGGCAACCATTAAAGAAATTCAGCCAGCCTGATCCATTTTATTTTTTATTGAGAGATAAAAGCCAAATATCTGCTTTCTATTCTGAAATTGTAATTTTGGTCCTGTTTCAGCCATAGTTGTGCTGTATGTGGCCCTGCGAAGGCAGAAGAAGAAGGACACCCTGATGACCTCTAAGGAAGACATCAGAGACAATGTCATCCATTATGACGACGAAGGAGGTGGGGAGGAGGACACCCAGGCTTTCGACATTGGGGCTCTGAGAAACCCAAAAGTGATTGAAGAGAACAAAATTCGCAGGGATATAAAACCAGACTCTCTCTGTTTACCTCGTCAGAGGCCCCCAGTGGAAGATAACACAGACATAAGGGATTTCATTAATCAAAGGTTACAGGAAAATGATGTGGACCCAACTGCCCCACCGTATGATTCGCTGGCCACATATGCCTATGAGGGAAATGGATCCGTGGCAGAGTCCCTCAGCTCCATAGACTCTGTCACCACAGAAGGCGACCAGGACTACGACTATCTGACAGACTGGGGACCCCGCTTTAAAGTCTTGGCAGACATGTTTGGCGAAGAAGAGAGTTATAACCCTGATAAAGTGACTTAGAGGAGCCGTGAAGGCTAAAACACAACCAAGAGGAGAAATTTTCAAAAGAGAAAAAGAAATACAAATAGAACCAAGAGGAGAAATTTAAAAAAAAGAAAAAGAAATACAAATAGAAATCACACATGCACACACGCACACACAAAGGCCCAGACTTTATAGAACAAGATTTCTTTGATTATCTGGTTTCTAGCAAGTTGCTATATTTATCATATTGTCAGTTTTGTTTTATTCTGCCAACACAAGATAAATCCTGTAATACGTACTTGCTTTGTTGTTTTGTTTTGTTTTCAGAATCACACTGAGACAAGCTCAGGCCTATTAAATACAATTTACTGACATGACAACCTAGAACGAAGATAGCTATGTGGCATCACGGTGGAAGAGTGTTAGATTTTTCTTAATTCCACTAAAGTGCCTATTGAAACTCTTATCATTTAAAGTGGTGTACAGTACACTCTGCTGTGATGGCATTGCAGGATTCAGATAAAGAGGACATAAAACAAAGTCACTGTCTTTATGTCAAGGAGCAATAGCAACATGCTGACTCTCCTCATTCCTTTTGAGAAAAAAAGAAGAATACTTTCTGAACTCCATCTTCTTATAATTCAAAGGTTTCTCTTTCTTTTTAAAACTGTATGCCAAAACATATTTGTTTTTCCTACCCTTTCAGAAAATTGAAATAAAAATATCACTATCAAATTCAATATGTAAGTCCCAAATTCTAAAAGCAATGTTTGATCTTAACGTTACTTCATATTAAAGGTGTTCATTAAAATGTTTTTTTTTCCAAAAAATAAAATTAATATAGAAAAAAAATCCCTCTTTATAAAGAGAGGCCTCAGGACTCAAATTCCATATTAAAATAAATATTGGTTTTATTTAATATTGTATTGGTGTGTGGAAAATTGGTTTTAAAGTCAGCAGATCATTCAAGCTTTTAGTCATAGATAAAATTTCAGATTGTGATTTGATGGAAATTTCTGGGGAAAATAAAGTTTATTAATTTAAACATGGGAAAAGAAATTCATTACACAGCTTCTCAGAGTTTCTTACGATCTAGTGATTCTTAAATGAGCAATGAAAATAAAATACATATCAAAATACAGGATGGATTTATAACACATCTAAAAATATTAAATCAGGGACTTCAGAAAATTCAAACCAGTGACTAAATTGTAAAATGAACACAAATTCAAATTCAGGGAGCTAATTAATTTGGTTACTAACATGGATTTCAACTTTGTGAACACATTATATTGGACCTCAGAGTTATCTCTTTGCTCTATAATACCTACTATAATCCTAATATACATGATCCCTTACAACTTCTCTGTAAAGAACTTTTTAATTTGATGCATATTTCTAAGATATCAGATTTTATAAGCATGTTAGTAAATTATACTCATGCACATTACTTTCCAGTGGATCGTACACTATCTAGAAATGCACATAAAACAGATGTGAATGAATTATAAGCTAATATGTTTTCTCAATAGTATAACTATATAAGTGACTAAATATTGATACTACTTATAAGAAAAAAAATCAAAGTTGTTTATAGGTCCATCCTGAAGATGTGGTCAATATCTAGCTATATTTATATTTATGAATCTATTTAACATATGCAAGATTATGAAGCAAAAAATTCACACATGGGAAAAACAGGTAGAAATGTGGATAACATAGGAAAATTATATTCAGACCTATTCATTTATAAATGCATACTTTAAAATTATCTGACTACTAATTATGCTATGGCTATGGGGCCATTTGAGTCTGCATTTCCCATCCTTTTTTATGTCTTCCAGTTGCATACTCTTTTCTCTCTACCAGGAATGGCTACTGTGCCAGTTTTCCTCCATTCGCAATTCTATCTTTCCCTTTGATCCTTACAAACTGCATTACAATATTCATATAGTGTAATGGTTTGCAGTATAACATGTCTTGGGAAATATTTATGTAATTACTCTAAAAAAACTGATGGTGTCAGAAACAGACCGAAGAGAAAAATTTGGGCAACATTTGGGTTTGCATTAGCAAAATGATTTGCTGTGGAATGATGCATGGTGCCTGAAGAAGGTTAATATGCAAGACTCTTTTGGGTTGACAAAGTGATTCTTGTCAAGAATGATTGCATTTTACATTTTGCATTTTGCTATGGAATCTAACTACCTCTGCATGCAGTCATATAGAAGAAACAACGGTGGCATGAAGAAAACTTGGGAGGGATAGGTCATTTCAATCTACATGACTAAGATGCTAAGCAAAAATATGAAATTGTAGGCATTATTTTCACCAAAATAAAAAGTCCTTTTCAGTACATCAAGCTTTCATTTTGCAACACCACTGCATTAGTTTTCTAGCACTGCAGAAACAAAATATAATTCAGTGACTTACACAGAAACTCATTTCTTAACTTTTCTGGAGGCTAACAGTACAACATCAAGGTGTCCACACAGAGTTGGTTTCTACGAGGGCCTTTCTCCTTGGTGTGTAGATGACTATGTTCACTCGGTCTTCACATGGTATTCCTTCTGTGTTTGTTTGCATCCTAATTTCTCTTCTTCTAAGGACACCAGTCATAGTGAATTAGGGCTCACCCATATGGCCTCTTTTTACTTAATTACCTCTTTGAAGGCTCTATCTGCAAATACAGTCACATTCTAAGGTACTGGGTATTAGGACTTCAACATATGAATTTTGTGGGGATGCAGTTTGGCCCATAACAACCACCAAAATGTTAACAGCATTCATTTTTTTTTCCAAAAAAAGTTTATGACAAAAAATAAATGTATGGAAAAAAACGTGAATAGAAATCATTTCACGTACAATGGGAAACAAGAGGAATGATATAGTGAAGAGATCTTTTGGTGCTCATAAATTAAAAGTATGATGGGATAGATTTTATGCTATGACAAGCACTATGCCTAATATTTCAATACTTGTAATATCTTGGGATAATTTTTGATTTATAATAACGCAGTCACTGGCCTTCATTCAAGCATTAAGCAATATAAAAAATGTTCAGAATTTATATGGGAACTTTGGCTATTAATAATTAAACCAAAATTTTGTTATTGCCTTGCATGTTTACCTTTACAGAAGTATATATGTTCATATGATATAACATATGTGTTAGTCTATTTTTTAAAAATGCTACCTTTAATTGTATTCAATGAAGTATTAGATCAAAACATGAGTGATGCAGTGTGATATACTAGCAATATAAAATTGCCTTTATACTAAATTCTATCTCTTACTAGAAATACAGCACAAGCTCCTTAGCCTACCAGTGTTCTATTTGCTTTGGTAAAATTAATTTGTAGCACTGAGTGTTGGATAAGTTTCCTTTGAAATTTCTTGACTTTTATATTCCATTTATAATCCCATGAATTAAATGATTTACATGTATTGATTACACAAAATTATGAGAATCACAGAGATCTTTACAATATAAATAGAAATCTTTGAAATATGGATTGATTGAATATACATTAAAACTCACCATTTCTACCACATCTGGAGAGCCATGCAACTATTTCTTAAGTACCAATGTCAAAATTCATCAGCAAGATCAAATGATAGGGGAGTGCATAGGAAGACAGAGGAAAAAAATAACATAACTGGAGCCCAGGTCTTGGGCCAAAGAGGAAAAACAAAAGATAGGAAGAAAGGATTAGAAGTGATGTGCTATTCCCTACGGAAATTCTTGGAAAGTTTCAGTAACTGTTGTATTAAAAACGGGAATTCCTAAAAACATGTGTTAATATGCAGGCATTATTTGAAGTGGTCCCTAAACTATGACTAAATATGAAGAAAGAATTGATAAAAAGTCAGTAAACAGTCTCAGTTTGCTTCCCAAGAAATGAGGTACATATATGTGTATATATGTGTATAGTAATTTTGTAAATCACTCCTTTGATTTTTTTTGCCTTCTCACCCTGATGTGTAGTTTATCTATGTATACAATTCTATTTGGCACTATTTTTTTCCTCTATATTTTGAAATGGGTTTTCTATCATATATGAGCATCTGACTTCCAACCAAGGTGATGAGACAGAAGGATGACCATGTCACTCTTTTCATTATATGTGATATATTTTCTTTGCATGATAATATTCATAATTTGTTATCCTCAGTGTTAAGATATTTCACACTAATGAGTCAAGATGAGTCTTTTGTCATTCTTGGGACTAGACATTTGGGGTCCCTTTCTAATATGGAGCCTCAGAACCTTCAGTTCTGGGAGATTTCCTTGTAGTCATCCTTTCATGGTTTCCCACCCTGTGTTTTTCTATTCTCTCTTTGTGTGATTTTTAATAACTGGTTTTTGAGTTTTCTGTAAATTCAATCTCTATCCAGGATAAAGGACTTTATTTTTTAATTTCAGGAGTATTTTGTTATTCTGCTCTCTTTTCTGTTACTCTACTCCTATATTTAGACCAATCTCTTCTTTACTCTCTCTAATGATGCTAATTTTAGCCTTTTTTTTTTTTAATTTATAATGCTTTCTCTCTGAATTGTGTGCTTCAAACATAGTATGGGGAAAAGGGAACTATAGATTTTCATGTTAATTTATTCTATTTCATCCTTATGTCCCATTTCCATTTTCTGCCAAATGTGATATGTTCAAAATCCTGGCATATTCCAGTATTGAGGTGAGAAGACAAGTTCTCTACAGAGCTGCAACACTGATTCTCTAGTCCACAAATTTTCTGCCCAGCTTTATTCATCACTGTTCCTTTAGCCCTCCAATCATTTACCCAAAATATTTGTCTGCTAATAAACATTATGCCATTCTCTTTGTTGTAGGGATATATGCACACACACAAATACATATAAATGTACATATGCATAATATAGAATATCATAGATTGTATACTATAGAATATAGAAATATTTTGTAAATATATATTTCCTTATCTTTAAGTTACATTGGTATTGTAAAGTTTGTCTTACAATGGAAAGGCCATACAGATACAAATGCCATCAGTCATAATGACAAAAATGCTGGAAAAGAAACCTGATGTTTTGTTTTATATCCACTGCTATAAAACAATGAGATTTATTCCAGTGTCTGTGTATATACACACACATGCACACATATGCACATTTAGATGTTTTTAAGTCTAATTTGCATTGTGGACTGCCACTTAATTCCTTTACTCAAATTCTTTACATTTCTGAATGCTATGGATTTTCTAACTCGCTAACTTTTCCAAAATTTCTTAAACTTTATTAGGAGTTCGATCATATGCTGTTTTAATTGTCAACCTTTAAGATTAAAAAATTGAAAATAAAAATACCCATATAACTTGTGCAAAACCAAGAAAGAATACATTTACAGAGGCTAAATCCCCTTAATTATAAATACTTAAATTTATTCTCAACTTTCATTCTGGGGCTCTTTTCACTCTTTTTCTAACTTCTACATTGTTATTTGGTACATTGTAACAACAAGCAAAAAATTAACAAGAACCTCTGGGAATTCTGGGCTATACTACAAAATGTTATTGTACTTTCTTATGAAGAAGAAATAACCTGATCCGTTCTGATGTCAATATCTTGCTCACGAACCAAGACTGAAAGACCTGATAATTTTCCATGGTACAGATAAAATTATACAATTGAAAATATTCATCTTTATACTACCAATAATCAATGTAGTTGAAACTGTATTACTTTTTACCTTCTTTTAAACATTTATGTTAATCAACTAAATACTACTCTGGCCTGAACTTTCTTGAAGTTTTTAATCCAATTATATCTAATTTCCTTTCTTTTTGGTTTCCCATTGATGCAGCTGTACTTTAACTCTCATCCCTTAAATCTTCAATTTCTGAATTCAATTTACTTACCTGTCTTTCCCCATTCATCCTCCAATGAATATAGTGTTTACCATGATTGAAAATTCCAGTGTATTGTCACTGAAAATTATATTAGACAATCATCAGTTCGCCCTTTTTCCTCTTCTGTTATCTCAACATTTAAGAAAGTGATAATAATGCAAAAAGCTACTAATCACTGAGCATATACTGTGCCAAAAATTATGCTACAAGCATTTAATGCTTACAGTAACTCGATGAGACATTATTGTTACTCTTATTTTACTAATGAGCAAATTAGGTTTAGACATGTGAAATAACATGTCTGTTTAGACATAGTTAGCAAGTGGCAGAGTTAGGACACTAAGAATTATCCCATGCACACCCCAGCCCTCTATGCATAAGAAACAGTATACTGCCTTTCTCATCTCACTTCCTTATAAGTAACTGTTTAACAACCTGAAATCTGTCTATTTTGAAGTTCATTACTTCATAACTGAAAGACTCCAGAAATCCCTCTTTTCATCTTGCTGATATTTCTATAGAGTTAAGCATTATCTTGTCTTCAAACTTCTGCTTCCACCTCTTGGCTCATTCATTTTTTTCTTTCTCCTTTTAAGCCTTCATATGCCTCTTCCACAACCTACATAAATAATGCCAGAGCCCTCTCATCCATTCTCATTTTTTGATATCATTGACATTTGGAGATCTCGTTATAATAGCAATTTACATCTCTGCATAAATAACATTCAAAGAATTCTTAAATTTATATTTATGTATTTTCCCTTTCAGAAAGATGACAGAAGTTTTATTTGCACACCTTCTAAACACCATCTGGTCAATCCAATCCATTGGCTTCAAATTCATTAGATCCAAGTATTCATCTTCCTTTTTCTGAGTTTGGTATTTTGTTATTACTTCAGCTCTAAACCATCCTCCTGAGCTTGCTTTCCTCTCTATTCTCCTTCCCTCCTCTCCTCCTCCTCTCTTCCCCTCATCATTTTCCTTGTTATATCAATTCTATTTCTGCTGTGATATTCATGATCTTCATTCTCAGCACTGCTGTCAATTCTCTCACTGCATTGCTATTCTAGTATTAAAATAATAGCTTAAAATCTATCAGTTGGCATTTATATAATTTTTCCTTCTCATGATTAGACTGAAGGCAGAAGTTTTTGGGAAGAAGACCACAGAGGTAAAGTGCCACTCTTGTCACATAATCAAAGGGACATGTTGTCCAAATGATTTATCTCTATTGATGTTATAGCCTTGATCATCTGTTAGTTTGTCAATATTCTTCATTGGAAATTATTCATTTTTCCTCAACTCTTTACTCCTTGGAAGAAGGTCACTCTGCACAGCCCACACTTAAGTAGTACAAAGTTATGCCTCATCTCTTGAGGGCAGAGTACACAAAATGTTTGTACACTACACTTATATGGGAGATGTGTCCATTCTTCATCTGTTTATTGAATCATTTATTTACATGAGCATGGACCCACAAATATTTATTCGATATGTTGGTTTGTAACTCAAAACTACTTTATAAAGCTATTTCAGTTGGCTCCTCCACCCCTTTACATATTCACATCATTGCCTTGTTTTTGGTTTTGTTCAGTTAGTATCTAGCACTGTCTTACTATTTGCTACTGCAAACTTCAGGCTTATCTCGTATATTTCCTATCCCAGTCCTAGAATCAGCCATTTCTCAAAAAAAGCTTGTTTCCTTTTGTTGAAAAATTATATAACAAGCTAAGTATGCTCCTTGCTATTGAGATGTTTGTGTCTCCAGGTCCTCTCACATAATAGAACAAGGAAATACATGTATTTTCCAACCACATATCTATAAATAGTCCCATATATAACCATCTGTGTCTACATTAAGCTAAAAATGAGTTCCTACTGATGTCTCCCATTGTAATGTGTTACCATACGGATCATTAAATATAGCTTTCTCTTATATTCCTTCCCACACTAACACTGAGAACCTTACCTCCCACCATCTGCCATTCATTTACTTAATTGTTCAATTCTAGCATAAAGTTGACCCTTGAACAACGCAGGGGGGTAAGAACACTGACACCTCACACAGTCAAAAATCCATGTAAAACTTGACTCCTCCAAAACCGCACTAGTAATAACCAATTGTTGACCAGAAGTCTGACCAATAACAATTAACACATATTTTGTATGTTATATGTATTATATACTGTATTCTCACAAAATAAGCTAGAGAAAAGAAAATGTTATTAATAAAATTGCAACAAAGAGAAATATATTTACTATTTATTAAGTGGAAGTGAATCATTATAAAGGTCTTCAATCCTCATCTTCACTTTGAGTAGGATGAGGAGGAGGAAGAAGAGGAATTGGTCTTGCTGTCTCGAGGATGGGAGAGGCAGAAGAAAATCCACATTATAAGTGGACCTGCACAGGTCAAAACCATGTTGTTCAAGAGTCAACTATATATGTATAACATTTCAGAATTCTTACCTCATAACCTCGTGTGAAACAACTTAATGTCTGCAAACTTAGGCTGGTGCAAAAGTAATCGTGGTTTTGGACCCTGTGTTTTAAATCATTACAACTAGGCTCAAATACATCTTTATTAATCTAAGTAGGAACCATTTGCCAAGGAGAAATAAGTTTGCTTATTCCCGTAGTGTAAAAATCTATGCTTTGGGATTTAGGATTTGAGGAGCTCTTGGAAACATTTTCTGCCTCCTGCTGGATGTGGAAGTGTTTTCCCTACAAAAAGTTGTCAAAATCCTTCAAGAAGTGGTAGTCATTTGACAAGAGGTCAGGTGAATACAGTGAATGAGGCAAAACTTGGTAGCCCGATTCGTTCAACTTTTGAAGTGTTGGTTGTGTGACATGCTGTCCAGCATTCTCATGGAAAAGAATTGGGCCCTTTCTGTTGACCAATGCTGGCTTCAAGCATTGCAGTTTTTGGTGTATCTCATGGATTTCTTGAGCATACTTCTTAGAGGTAATGGCTTTGCCAGGATTCAGAAAGCTGTAGTGGTCAGACCGGCAACAGACCACCAAACAGTGAACATGACCCTTTTTTGGTACAAGTTTTGCCTTGGAACTTCTTCTTGGTTAGTATCAGTATCATCTGAGCTGGTTAGTATTAGTATCATCAGTTTTTTGGATTTCAGCCATTCTGATAGGTATGTGGAGGTATTTCATTGTTTTTCCATTTTCATTTCCTAATGGCAAATGATATTTGGTATCTCTATATGCCACATCATTTGGATATCTTCTCTGTTGAAGTGCCTGTTCAGCTCTTTTGTTCATATTTTTTAATTGGATGTTTTTCTTTATTTTTGGCCTTTAAGAGTTGTGTGTTTTGGATATAAATCCTTTATCAGAAATATATTTTGGAAATATTTTCTCCCAGTCTGTAGCTTATCCTTTAATTCTCTAAATTATCTTTTACAAAGCAGATAAATTAAATTTTATTAAAATTAGAAGTATCACTTTTTTCATGCTTTTATATTTGTTATCTCAAAGCCATCACTAAGGTCAAGGTCACCTAAATATCCTATGTTTTCTTCAATAAATTTTATAATTGTGCACTTTAATCATGTCTAAAAATTTTTAGTTATTTTTTACGTGCTAGGTACACTTTTTACTGCATATGGCTATCTAATCATTCCAGCTAATTTTGTTGAAGAAATTATCCATTCCTCATTTTTCTTTGCACATTTATAAAAAATAATTTACTATATTTGCATGGATGTATTTCTGGGCTCTATTCAGTTCCATTGATCTGTGTTTATTATTTTTTTAAAATATCTGTCTTACACTTTATGTAAGTCTTGAAATCAGAAAATGTCAGTACTCCAACTTTGTTCTTCAATGTTTTATTGCTTATTCAATGTTTTATGGCTTTTCCATATGAACTTTAAAGACAATTTGTTCATAACAATAAGGTAGCTTGTTGGGATTTTGATAGGAATTGTGTTGAATCTATAGATCAAGTTGGGAAGAATTAACATTTTAACAATATTGAGTATTCTAATCCATATATGTGAATTTATTTGGCAGTTCTTTGATTTCTTTCATAATTTGTATGGTTTTCTACATAAAGATTTTGCACATAATTTAGTAAATTTATACTGTATTTCTCTTCTGGTGCATTTTAAAAATTTAATTTTAAATATTTTAAATTCTAATTGTTATTGTTGTTATATATGAAAGCAAGTGATTTCTGTTTTAAATGACCTACATTCTAAGATATTGCTATATTTGTTTATTATTTCAGGAGAACTTTTGTAGAGAATGTGGATTTTACACATAGACATTAATGTCATATTCATATAAAGAAATTATTTCTTCCTTTGTAATCCATATATTCCTTTTATTTCATTTATTATATGAAATAATTTCGCTTTGATGTTGAATAGCAGTCATGGTAGTGGTCATCCCCATCAGGTCCTAAACTTAGGGGTGTTGTAGAGTCCCTTTTTAGTAAGTATGTTAGATACACTTTTTTTTTTTTTCTTAAGATTTTTAAAATCAAATTGGGAATAATCCCTTTTTTCTTCTAGTTTGGTGAGATTTTTTTAAATTTTTATTTCAGGATATTATGAGAGTACAAACATTTTGAGAATGAGAATTGAGGTTGAGAATTTTAAAATCATGAATTGCTGTTGGATTTTGTCAACATTTTTCCTCTGTTAAACGTATGATTAAATTATTTTTCTGTATTAACCTGTTGATATGGTAGTTTACAATGACCCCTTAGTCTCCATGGGGAATTTGTTTCAGGACCCCATGGGGATATTAAAGTCAGCAGATGTCCAAGTAACTTATATAAAATGATATAGTATTTGCATATAACCTATGCGTACCCCCTACAAACATTAAATCATCTCTAGATTACTTATAATACCTATCACAATATAAATGCTATCTATGTAAATAATTGTTATACTGTATTTTTATTGTTGTATTGTTATTTTTTATTGTTTTATTCCTATTATTCTTGGTCTGCACTTGGTTGAATCTGTAGATGTGGAACCAGCCGATACGGAGGGCTGGCTGTACCTCAATTGTTGATTTATTGAAACAGCAATGACTCTCCCTTGCTCATGATATGTATAAAAAAATTGGACTTAGTATGATAACATTTGTTGAGGATTTTGCATCTATATTCAATAGAGATATTGGTCTGTACTTTTTCTTTGTTTTAATGTCATTCTGGGTTTGACATGAAGGTAATGTTAGCCTCACAAAATGAATTAATTAGTATTACTTGTCTCTGTATTCTGGAAAAGAGTGTGTAGAATTGTTAGTAAAACTTTCTTAAAGTTTTGATAGAATTACCAAGTGATATAATCTGGGCCTGTTAGATTTTTGTTGGAAGCTAATTATGAATTAATTTAATAGATACAGGCTTATCCAGGTTATTTCTCCTGTGTAAGTTTTTGTAGTTTGGGTCTTTCAAGGAATTGAATCTATTGAATCAAAGTTATCGAAATTGTGGGCATAAAGTTGTTCACAGTATTTATTATCCCTTTAATGCCTATTAGATTCATAGTAATGAGCCTCCTACTTACATTTTTGTTATTGTTAATTTGTCTTTGTCTTTTTTTTCTGGTTAGTCTGATTAGAGTTTTGTCAGTTTTATGTATCTTTTCCATGAACCGTTTTTTTTTTTATTATTGATTTCTGTATTTCTTATTTTTAATTTTGCTGATTTCTGTTCTAATTGTATTTCTTTTTTCTTGCTGACTTTAGGTTTAAATTGTTCTTTTTCCTATTGTACTTTAAGGTAGAACCATTGGCTATTTTATATCTTTCTTCTTTTTTAATGTATGGATTTATTGTCATACACTTCCCTATACACACTATTTTTACTGCATCCCTATAACTTTGGCAGGCTTCATTTTCATTTTGATTTAGTCTAAAATATATTTTCTATCTCTCAGGAAACTTTTAAAACCATGTGTTATTTAGAAAACTATAATTTATAAACATTTGAAAAATTTTCCAGCTATTTTTCTGTTATTTCTATTTTAATTTCACTGCAAAGGAGAACTTTTTAAAATGATTTTTTTAAAGTTACTAAGGTGTGTTTACAGCCCAGAATGTGATTTATCTTGGTGATTGTTTACTGTCAACTTGAAAAGAATGTGCATTCTACTGTCTTTGGATGTCATAGTCTATAAATGTCAATTAGGTCAGATTGATAGTGTTGTTCAAGTCATCTTTATCTTTACTAATATTCTGCCTGCTTGATCTACCATTTACTGACCGAGAGATGTTTAAGTCACCTATAAAAATAGTGACATTTTAAATCTCTTTTAATTTGCATCACTTTTGCATTTTGTACTTATTTAAGATTGTAGATCTTCTTGAAGAGTTAGATCTTTCATGTCTGATAAATGCTCTTCTTTATAACCAATAATCATCTTTGTTTTGAAGCTGGCTTTATTTAAAATTCGTACAGCTACTATAGCTTTATTTTGATTACTGTTAACATGCTATATCTCTATCCCTTTACGTTTTAACTCTCAGTGTCTTTATATTTAAAGTAGTTTTCATGTATATAGAAAAGATTATGGTATTTAAAAAAAATCCATTATGATGATCTGACTTTAAATTGGCACATTTAGAACATTATACTATAGCTCTTGTGTGTTGGGAAAATGTGGGAAAGGAGGAGAGTTCTATAATATTCTGATTAAAGCTCAACATTTTACTAAAACTGTCTAAAATCTATGACCTTCCAATGTATTTATCCAGTGGTATAGTTCTTTTTTGTTAAGCCATCCTGCCCCTACTCTCTTCAGTGTTCTTCAAACTATTTTTTCAATTTGTTGCATAAAATATTTCTACTCCATGCTAATATATACTCTTATATTGCTGCTATAATTTTAATTTTCTTCATATAAAAATGTTTAATTTTTACTTCATTAAAATTCACTAGAATAAAAACATAATTGAGGACTCTAAGAAAAAAAAGAAATTTACTAAACATTCAATTTTAGT
The DNA here is from genome assembly GCA_008750895.1 of Mirza zaza. Taxonomy (NCBI): domain Eukaryota; kingdom Metazoa; phylum Chordata; class Mammalia; order Primates; family Cheirogaleidae; genus Mirza; species Mirza zaza. The sequence continues at coordinate 28,032 of VSMD01066941.1, forward strand.
ATTCCTTTCAGATAGTTTTTAAAATGTGATTGCTTATATGTGTGTATGTATACTTACATATATACCACTCAAAATAGTAAATATGGTAGATTTACTGTTGCTTAACGCAGACATTAAAAGACAGTAGGATTTAGTGTTTTATAAAAGCTATATATACATTTGTTCAATGACAACAATATAGTGTATCAAGTTGCTATTGAGGAAGGTAATGTGAGAGAAGCCCTTTTTTTTAACAAGTCATTAAGCCGATGGACACAAAGAATGAGCAGAGGAAAACCATAGCCTGTCCTCATTATGGTTTATAATGAGCATTTATTATAAAATCCTTTAGATTCTTGAAACACCGAAAAGGTCATATGCAAAATAAAATGATAAAAATACATGAGGTGCCCAGCATATAAATGTTTCCAAGCAGTAGACACAGAAATGGAGGGGAATCCGAAATAATTATCCTTAAAATTCAGGTTTATCATGGCAACTGTGAACTGGCTAAATAAGTTAAAGTCAGACTCACAAAGCATATTACAGCTATGCTTATGCCTTTTGTTCCCATAAGGATGTTACATTTTGGCTGAGAGCATTTGCTCTCTTAAGAATGATACCTTGTAAAATATTCAAGTAATATGATTAGTTTACAAAACCTTATATAAAAATAATACCATTCATAAATTAAAAAAATATACTTAGAAGTTAGATCAATTCTTACTTTAATATATAGGCATATGTTTTAGTATTGGAAGAAAATTTGAACATTTAGCAATAACTTAACGTGCTTCAGTCACAGCTAGCTAGCTATGTACTTTCATCTTTCATTTCATTCATATTAAAACCCTGTACAATTATTACTCCTTATTTTATAACGCAAATCCAAAATCTCAGCCTGAGTAAATAACATACCTGCTGTCACATCGCTGCCAACTGACAGTTCTGAAGAGCAAAGTAAAACAAAGTATAAATAGTAACAACAAAAATCAATGATAGCCACAAAACCTCCCAATGAGATACCTCACAAAGAACTGTTTCTGTGTGAAAACAAAGAAATTTATCCACTCTCATGTCTGTTCATTTCAGTTTCAAAGATGCCGGACTCCTGAAGTAGACCACTATGTCAAAAGAATTCTAATCTTAAAGAAAATCAGCATATTAGAAGAGTAAACCTCATTCTTATTGCAAGACACATTGTGTTTTACCCTTACAGAGTACACTCAAAAGGAAAAAATGCATTTTCATCAATTTCTTAGTTATCACATTTGAACCTTTAATTTTTTTTTTCCAAATGTGAGATTGAGACACTGAGAAGTTATATAATTTCCCATGGTCTCAAAGCTAATAATTTTTAGAAGGCTGATATGGACACTTATTGGACTGACTTCAGTGATTAAGCTCTTTCTATATCATTTCTGTCTCCTCTTGACATACCTAAGGTGGATAATCTTTTACTTATCTCTACCCTATTTCATTTTCTATTCCGTATAGAAGTTGTTTTAAAATTATCTGCTAGATTCATTTCCAATCACTGCCACATAACTCCTCCTCCTTCATATCTCCTCAGAAAAATCAAGCTTGCAACTTTATAGAGTAATATTAATTCTCTTTGCTACACAGCTTTTCTCTCATCTTTCTTCCTTTGACTTGGAGAGAGTATTTGCACAATTTTCAGGAGTGCAAGTGCCTTGCACTAGTGCATACTATTTGAAATCCGAAAGTGATTTTAAAGGATGAAGTTCCAAAGAATATAATTTTCAGTTCACTATATTTTTATAATGCTTTTTCTTTCTACAAACTGAGTTACTTTTTATTTTCTTTTTCTAATTATTATCAAGATTTTCTAGTCACTCTCAGCAATGAAAATGTTTATATTCTCTTGGGTGTCTTCATTTTCACTTATTCTTTCAAGAACTATTATTAATTGGTGAACTAATTACTACCAGTCAGTAAAAATGTTATACCAGAGACACTTACACTTTAATGTTTGTTTTTATTTGTGTTTATATGGATGAACTATAAAGAATTTTGACTATTCTTTTTAGAATTATTCCTACCATAGTTAATAAATATTTGATTGTTCGGTCTTCAAATTTCTTCACAGAAGAAATGAAGCACCAAGCATACTTTAATGTAAACAAATCCCTTTATTTCCAAGTTATCAACCACTGGCCATTACTTAGCAAATGTCACTGGAGGCCAGGCACAGTGGCTCATGCCTGTAATCCTAGCACTCTTGGAGGCCAACACGGGTGGATCGCTCAAGGTCAGGAGTTTGAAACCAGCCTGAGCAAGAGTGAGATCCTGTCTCTACTAGGAATAGAAAGAAATTAATTGGCCAACTAAAAATATATAGAAAAAATTAACCGGGCATTGTGGTGCATGCCTGTAGTCCCAGCTACTTGGGCAGGCTGAGGCAGAAGGATTGCTTGAGCTCAGGAGGAGTTTGAGGTTGCTGTGAGCTAGGCTGACACCACAGGGCACTCTAGCCCAGGCAACAAAGTGAGAAAAAAAAATTGTTTCTTGTCAGACTTCTCTTTCTGTCCACCAAAATTGATTAAATGTGTTAGTTTTAAAAAGGCAAAAATATTTTTATTTTGTTATTAAGCAAATGCTCAATAGTTTGCTTGTATGCTTTATTTCCTTGTATTTTGTTTTGTTTTTTGCTTCTATATGCGCAATACACATACATACATATGCTTTTGCTGTTGATGATTACATGGAAATGTCATACCTAGAATCACCTATTTAAAGAAAAATGGTTATTTTCTTCATATTCTCACATAAAATTAGTTATATACTATTCACAAAAATTTTCCAAGATAGAAGAGATTATATGTTGGATTTCCTGCCGAGAACCCATTTCTTCTTTTCAGCACACTGTTAGCCCCCAGTTCATGTGTTGCTGACCATACATTGCATTCTAGTGATGGCCATATCATCCAGTTAGGATTAATTGGTAAGGTCACATTTTCATGCAGATTGGTGAAAGAGTGAGAACAAGACTGAATTCATGTCCAAAAAAATTCTAAGACTCTTGTTTTAATTTTTTTTTTTTTTTTTAATTTTACTCTTGGGTTTTATGAGGTGTAAACTCAAAAGCAACTGATAGCCAGATGGTCACAATGAAGCATGATACTGTCTGCACACAGAATCAAGGAAGAAAGCTAAGCCAAGAGGTTGGGACAGCACAGCTGAGACCTAATGCCATACATTTGAATTATTTAGTTGTGAAAAGCCTAAGAATTCACCATTTTGCTTAAAGTATTTGAATTGTATTTTTGGTCTTTTCTGTGGGTGAGAGAATTTTGGATTAGCCATGTTAAATGATTTGTCCTCTTTCAAATAGTGAGAGATAGAGGTTATGTTTAAACTTTCTTTAGCTCTTTCAGTTCATGATTTCAAATTATTAGTGGTAGCTGATTATATAAATGTGATGTTACATATATAAATGTTGAAAAGAATTCTATCAGCTCTATTGCAAACTATTGTTACAATCAAAACATTGTTTTTTGAAAGCTAACATTACAGTATTTTTTATTTTGTCTTATTTTTCTAAAACATTGATTAGCTTGAAAATCTATGTAACTAGGAGTAAGGTTACATAAAATCTAAATTTAATTTTAATACATTATAGTCACTAATTGTTAGGTCCCCAGCTGAGAGAGGGAGACACAGGAAGCCTGATGTATAGCAAAATGCTGTTTATTTTGAGCATCTGGGTGTGATGGGTGGAGGCTGAAAAAGGCAGCTACAAGAGAAAAGGGAAGAACCTTGGGTTTCATAGAGGGTTTTTCTGGGAGGAGTAAATAAATTCTTTTCAAACAACCAGGAGGGATAAGGAAAGTAAGTTGCCCTCTTTTATTTCATTACTTTATCTCCCTAGGGAACAATGGGAGGGATAAGTAGTCTTCCTCAGGAGGGATAAGAAAAGTAAGTTCTTTTGCATTTCATTCCCTCATCTCCCTAGGGGTCTGGCAAAGGCTACATGCCAAATACACCCTAGGAAGCAGAGAGGGGTGGGCTTTATAGGAGGTTTGGATGGAAGCTTGGGGAGGATGAATTCTTTAAGTCTAACACTAATTATTACAGATAGTATAGAGTGTTTGATTATTTATAATTTTAACATTTTAATCAAATCAGAGAGAAGAGAGTTTTCTTGGTTCTAATGCTATTACCCAATAAAACTGGGGTCTGCTCCCATGGAGCAAAGCCAAACACTAAAGCCAGGAGTTGCAACAGGGGAAAAAGGCATTTATTGCATGGAGACATGCAAGGAGAACAGGCAGCTAATTCTTAAGCTCTGAGCTGCTTAATGGCTTACAAGCAAGGGTTTTGAAAGGTAGGGATACATTTCAGGAAAGCAGAAGTTGCAGGCAAAATAATAAATCAGTACATGGAGGTTATACTTTGGTTTGGTCCAAAAAGGTGGGATTATCTTGAAGGAGCAGTTTATGGGTCATAGGCAGGTTCAGAGATTCTTTGATTAACAATTGAAAGTAATATTAAGGGGATGTGATTTTCTTTCAGGGCCCTCAGGGAGAAATTTAGAATGAAAAACAGTCATCAGTGTTCAATCCCTCAGTTTCCTTTATTTGCATTTTCAATCTGGTGTGTGTTTCTTGGAAATAACTTAAGAACTTACATTAAGATGTTATCTTTTAGTTTCCATAAGGAAAAACAAACTTCTGGGACCATGGATAGCTTGGAGGATTATTGTTACTATCTTCTGGCTCTTCAAGTTGCCTATTGACTTTTCAAATGTAGATGTCTGGAATTTCCCTTCAAAGCACTCAGCACTTTTCCTTTATTTCCATGCTTGGGGGTGAGGGTAGAGGAGTGGGCAATCAGGTCCCTAACTGGGGACTCTGCTCCCTCTCAATGACAACTCTCAGTATCTGGTGATTTGACCTTGAGATAAACTAAATTTTTGGTTTTCCATATTTATATGTAAAATAAGGAAAACTGACCAGATTAGTATAACATACTTTGATGTTCCACTAATTTTAGTATTAATATGAGTGTGTTATTAAAGACATGTGCCCTATTATAATAATAAACTATTACTGTATATCAGACCTCTCAAAAACTGAACATTTTATTTGGTCTATGATGTATGGATTTTAATAAGTCATTGCTAACCTATGGAGAAGCAACAAAACTTAAAATTCTGCATCTCCTAAAGAAAAGCATTGAAAAATTAAAAATACAGAAGCTCTGGTTGCACTGGGCCACCAGGACCATGTGCGAGCAATTAACTAGAGCCAAATAACAGAGGCTCCCTTGAGTTAAAGCCTGAATTCTGACTTACAGTTCCCAAAACTCATGTATTTATTTTAACATACTGTTTATGAATAGGGTATAAATAGTCTTTTCTAGCCCGAATATTTTACTACTTTACTGCTCAGACCCTGAGGACATTGGGAGTTGTGACCCCTCAGGTATACATCGATAACTATGGATAGTGTTCTTTATGAATACAAGAGTCAGCCATGGAGTTGTAGAATTATGTCCTGAGTCAAAGTATGAGGGTTTGATCAACCTTCAACATCTAAACTATGTGTTTAACAGTATACATTGTGGCTGTGGGGGCTAATTATGGGATAGAATAGATGGCACTGAGGCAAAGCTGTTTACATTTTAGCAAATTAGATGTATTTGGCAATAAGTAGAGTGGCAGAAAAATGCCATAGAGTGTGGCATTATATTATATTGATGTAAACTGTAGGAAAATAATAGCAACAAAAAAGACCTGCTACAAAATAGAAAATAAAGATTAAGCAAACACAAAATTATATATACATTTACTTACTGTGTTTAAAGTATTTATGCTGAAACTGGGGGAAAGTCAAATGCTTTGCTTAGTTTGTATAGTTATTTCTTATTTTAAAACTTTAATATTCTCTATATTTCTCGTGTGATTTGGTAATTTTATATGAGAATAAATGTCTTTATATTTTTGAAAGACATCACAATAAATTTAATTCATTCAATAGATTTTTACTGTGGACCTACTATGTCATACACTTGCCTAGATATTCATGATTCAAAGATAAATATAACTTATTCAAAGGTATTTTAGATTCTAGAACAATGTCTTTCAAAGAATTATAAATTACAGAATAAAAATTTTATTTGTTCATTTTTAAATTAGACAACCATTTGTAAATCAAACTTGAATTACAGTTAATCATGAAATATTAGAATAATTTAATCACTTTTTTGCCTTAAAACTGTGTGAATAGATGAATGCTGGTCTGAATATTTGTGTCTCTTCAATACTCACTAATACTCATTATTAATATAATACTCAATATTAATATATTGAAATCTAATCACCAATGTGATGGTATGAAGTGTGCCCTTTGAGAGGTGATTTAGTCATGAGGATGGAGCCCTTATAGAAACGATTAGTGCCCTTATAAAAGTGACTAAAGGGACAGGTGTTCTCCCCTTCTACCCTGTGAAGACATAACTAGAAGTTACAATCTGTGAAACAAAAAATAGGCCCTTAGCATACAGTGAACCTTCCACAGGGTCTTGATCTAAGACTTCTCAGTCTCAGACTATGAGAAATGAATTTCCGCTTTTATAAACAGTTTATGGTGTTTAGTTATAGCAGCTTGAAGGGACTAAGACAACATGAAAGGTACAGAAGCAGCTTGGAATCCAGCCAGAAAAGTCCAGTGTGTATACATCACAAGAAACATAGCAGGGGTTCTATGGTGTAACAGAGTACATTTGTGGTGGTATTTGAGGAAGCAAATAAGACATTTTTATTTATTAAAGCTCCTAATTTGAAATATAGTTACGGGAGGGATAGAGATAGGCATTATTACTCTTATTGCTGTTAAATATTACATTAGTACTGTGAGATGTGTTCTGAGGATGTTTTAGCAAGAATCTCTGAAAAATTCAGATAAGTGACCTTGTTCTAATTCTATAAATCCAAGCAGACAAGTCAACTTGGACTCTGTATATTTTAGCCTGGATGGTCTGAAGGATGTAAATAAGCTCCATGCTCACACCTAAGAATACTGTGAGTATTTTGTTCTACAACACTTGTTTTTATTTACAATAGAAACCAATTTCAGCTGGGGCAAGACAAGATATCACAATAAAACAATTTCAAAATCATTTGTATCTCTTCACATTAAAGAAAAAATTAACAAAAATATATGTTATAATACATAGTGCAGGATGGATACATTTCGTGTCTGATTAAATGGCCAATCATAATTTTTGTTTAGTCAAAAGTGTTTATAGTTTTATTATAGGCACATAATATAGAAAAGATGTAATATAGGACCAGAATAAAATTCTAAGAAACACAGTACTTATTTACATCAATGCATTATATTAATATACAATATATAATATAGTCAATATATAGTATAATATATAATATATGCAGTATATATACTGTATAATAAGCTGATAATATTAATCATAATTTAAAAAGTACTAATTAATAGTTTTTTAATTAGAGCTAATCCTTTCTTCAAAGGGATACTCATTTTTTATTTATTCTTTTTCTTTTCAAAGAGAAAATGTATATATTTTTTGTTGCCATCACTATCAACATTGCTAATTAGCCCATACTCTACTAACATGCTTTTTGGGGTGAAAATACTAAACAGAAGAGAAGGGGCTCAAAAGGAAAACAGAGCAAAGTTTCCAAGGCAAATATGTCCTTTAGTCAGTTTGAGAACTGATGCCTTGGATTATAACAAGAAGGAAGAATGGTAGAGATGTAGAGTTTGTAGAGTAGAGGAACAAAGAAATGACTATAAATTTTGAAGAACATGAACATGAATTATTTTTTTTAAAAGTGGAGATCCACATTTTCCAATAGTCAACCAAAAGTATAAAAATACAATAAAAACACAAACTTCACACTCTTGAGAACCAATTCATCCTGAGTTTTATACCAATGTAAAGAAACTTAAGAAAAAAAAAAAACAAGATGATTTTGTTTCATGAAATTATGTATGTGGCTTTACTTGTTAAGCCTATTTCTTCTTCTTAAGGAAGGCCAGTGCTGCTAGCTTTCAAACACTGCATTCATCCAAAAGAAAACATGCCCCACAGACTCTGAATGTTATCCAAACTAGGAAAACAGTATTTGTATTTATCACATTAAAGGTAATTTTCCAAAGTAATGAAGATACAACTCCTTCATCCTCCCTTCCTTGCACAACACAAAAACCACAGTTAACCTTATTGTTTAAATATAGAAGCATCTATAATTTTCTGCTAGGAATGTAGTCATGGTTTTTTTTTATGTCATGGCACATAGATAGGCTACAAAATATCTAGATAACGTAACATATGCTATAATTGAGAAACGCTAATACTTGAGGACTGCATATTTTTCTAGATAATTTTGATTATAACATGGCCAAATGAGCTGGCATAATTTAATGGGCATAGAATTAAAGGCAATTAGTCTATTTTCCATTTGTATGGAATTTCACTTCAATAGATACAGACCTTTTACCTTTATTTTTAGTTTTCAATGCAATTTTTATTTATTTTTAGTTCAGCCAGAGGGAAACTGGTGACTGATTTTCTGTCCAGAATTGAGAACACAGTATCTGGAAAAATGAATGCATTTACTGTTGGTAGGAAGAATCCAAATGCTCATTGATACTCTGAATGGTAGCAAAATTTTTATCAGAACTAATACAGAAAATGGATTTCTGGCAATAGGGAAACTGCAAATGCTATTCAATAAATTTACAGAAATTCCTTAGTAGAAGCAACAGGCAAAATTTGTGTACTTGAAACAGTGCCAAAATAAGTTTATCCAGATCCCCCATAACAAGTTTGATAATTACTGAATTTCCAGCAAAAAAAGATAACGAATGTTATGAATCTATGTCCCATATTTAATGACTTTCTCTTGAAGCAGGTAGCAGAGATTTCAGATCTTGCAAAGAAAACTTATTACTGGGATTCTTGCCAAACAGATTTTTGGCACAGTTATCAAGAGGATTTATTTTTAGTAAAATTTTCCAAAGGTTGCATGTTTCTAAGAACCTAGCAACTATAATTGGCTTTGCAGCATCACAGCAGAATTAGAGATGACCAGAAGATTAAGCTATGTGATTTACTCATTTACTGTGGGATAGCTTTATATCCTCAGCTGTGTCTGAGAATAGAAATACATGTCTTCTGTATAAGTATCACATGCTAATGGATTAAGCCACTGGAGCTCCAATGCATGTCTTCTGGTACAGGTAATTCTAAGGGTTGACAGTGAATCAAAATGGTTGTTGCTTTAGTTCTCATCAATTATAACTGGAACATACACTTTTTTTCTTCTTTATTGTTTGCAATATAAAAAAATTCATGAGTTTCTAAATGTTAAATGAATCATGTGAAAAATATTTTCATTCTCTATGACAAAAGTGAAGCAAATGTGAAGTTATATTTGAGCATTTGTTGAACCATTTTGTATACAACCTGCTAGTGATTGCTTAAGATTATATACTTTGATTTTTTTTCCTGAATTGATGACGATGTCAATTGTTTTTAAAGTTTTCTAGATAATTTTCAGTTTTGGCATACTTCGTAATTTAACAAATGCTTTTCTCATTAGTGGGTTTACCAGAGTTACTAATCTAGTTTTACTTCTGAACTTTAAAAAAATGCCTAGTGGCAGTATTTTTTCAAACCATTAACATGCCATTAATATATTAGTGTTCCCTTTGTGAGTCTCCCCTGTAATATATCCTAAATGTGATTAGGTTAGAATAGAAATGTATTTATGCCATATTTTTACATTTTATTAACTCTCCAAATATTCAGTTGTCACACGAAAATATTATACTTCCATTTCTTAGCTACATGGAAACTGAAAGTGTAGATTTTGCCTGAATAGGGACCAGTGATGGGTTTTCTTTTCTGTCTATGGGTTTATGGGCTGTTTTCCATTTGCCATTCCAGATTTTCCCTGTATTTCTGCTTGCCCTATTCATTGCCTGGGAGAGTGATCTATGGAGACCAGACTAATAAGCCTTGTGTCCTCTGGCTCTTACTGAGATTGGCAGGTGAGGAGCCTCTGCAGGAAACCAAAGGAAGAAGAGGGAGAGAGTTAATTCTCTGGTTCACTCTCTGTGAGGTGACTCCAGGAAAATAAGGTTCCTTCAATGGCAGGTCCCTGCCCCCATCAGTGAAGCTGCTCTCTAGGGCTGTCTTTTTAGGTTCTCTAATCTCTCCCTGCTCTTGACTTCATAAGGTTAGGGATATTGATAGCCACTGGTGCTACATTTGGGTTCCTCCACTAAATCTTGAGGCTTTTCTGCAGTCGACCCATTTTGTAAGTAGGAAACACATCTTTCACATATTATTCAAATTAGAATGTGTTATCTGCTCCCATTGGGACTTCGATACATTAAGAGTATCTGATTTTTCACAATTAAAATATTGTATTATTTTCCCTGAAGTCCTGAATCCAAAGTGAGGGAAACACTACTCCCAGCTTAACTATTTGTTCAGAATCTTGCACTGGTAAAGGTGTGAGCTGTGAAGTAATTTAATATCTGATGCCTTTAGCATCCCAATTTCCTGAAGACCAGGAAGTTTGTAAAGAAGAACCAATCAGATGGCCACATACAGAGGGGGTAGTTTCTAAGGTTAAATTGGAGGAAAATATCCTACCAAAATTAAGTAGGACAACCCAGCAAGGCAACCATGTGGATAGCCCTTAAGGGAGAGTGAAAAACTGGAAAACAAAATATAAACATAAAGACCAATCTTATGAAAATGAGATAAAAGTGAAATTCATAGACAAGTGTAAGAATGAGGCAAAATTGCCTTCAGCCTAGATGCAGTGGGAACTTGAATAAATATCATGTTTTCTGGGACTAACTTTATACCTTATTTTTTATTGATCATTCATGCATATATTTATTCATTTACTCATCCAATAATTCATAAAATATTGATAGGTTGATATAATTTGTCAGGCAGTATACAAAGCTATAAGGATGCAGTGGTAAAGAAAAAACTGACATGGTTCACAAATCTATTAGTGAGGGATAAGGAAGGAATATCATGGGTAAAGAGAAACACCAAGGAGAATAAGGTAATCTAGTTTTTAATAAATTAGGAAGCTAGCCCAAAGAAAAGGATTTATTTGGGTGGTGATACTAGGAAGAATTGGTAAAATAGTGGGCAGTTGAATTAAGAAAAATGAAGAAAATCAACAAGACGTGTTAATAAGTTATCATAGTGCACAGCTGGAGCTCAATCCCATTGCAGACTTTGGGGACCGGGTGTAGAATTGGCCTCAGAATTTTCCCGCTAGGAAGAGCGGATGATGGAGTCTTTTCTCATCAATCCTCTTCTGTCTTTATTGAGGACTGCTCCCCAGGGAAATTAACTTCCCTGAACCTATGGTCTTTGTGTGGACCAACATCATACAGAAAGCACAGGAACAATATAGTGCCAAGGGTATGTGGCTGGGCGCTGCTAGCATCTGCCACAGATTCCACATTAAAGTGGCTGTTAAGGGAATATCTACACTTGTTACTTTAGACTTGTGCTGTCCATATGGTGGGTACTAGTTTGATAAGGCTATTTGAATTGAAATTGATGATTAAAAATAAATAAAATTAAAAATTCAGCTTTCTTTCATCACACTAGTCACATTTCAAGTGTTCAATAGCCATATACGCCTAGGAGTATTGGGAAATGCAGAGACAATTATTGAAAAATGTTCCATTGGACAGCAGTGCCTTAAACATAAAAATACTGGATTTAAAAAACAAAAAAAACTATAGTTAAATGGAACAGAATATTTTCAATGGACAGGATCACTCTAGAGAAACAAATATATGGAAGAGAACACATTTAAGTATTTCTACCTAACCTCAGAGTTAAAATCAAAGCCCAAGATTATTTACTTTGTTATGGAGGTATTTAAACTTATATTTGTGATGCTTTGCATTTTTGTAAAAAAAAATTACATTTACTGATTAACTTAAAAATCACATTTATGTGCATTGCCCTGAAATGCCTCCACTTGCTTCCTAAGAGTAATATAAATATTTATATAACTTATGGGATATTTAATTCTGAATGCATTTTACAAACTTTGGATTCCAAAACTGAAGCAGGATTTTTCTGGAAAGTGTCCTATCATACTTGTCGCTGTGGTTTGGAGCTAGAGGAGAAGATCTTAAGGAGAATTCCAAACTGTTTCTCTACCATTTAGTGCACAACAGTTTATGATTTTACTCTCTGGTTGGGGGCCTGGTATATTGTTACTGTGTATTGTGTGTTGAGTGCAGAACTATGTATTTTAAACATCAGAAAAATAAGTGCTATGGTTAAAATTTTACTGTAAGAATGGAAATGCTGAAAAAAGACTATTTCTGGAATGGAAATTAACTTGCTGGAGAACGATGACAGGGCAGAGTTAAGGAGAGCCTCTATTATGTTATTCACTAAGAATTTATGTAAATAACAATTTCAAAATGAAATGTACAGTACATATTGTGAAGCAGGTTCACAGTTCACTGGTTTGAATCTCATGAGACAGAATATACTCATATACAAGAAAAATATTCAATTGTCAACAAGCTGTGGAAAAGCCTTTGGCGATTTCATCGTCACTTGCTCTCCAGGCTTCTTTGTTGCTGGCATAAACAAGTTACCATTAAGATGACAAACTGTTAATGGTTTAGGCACACACTTGGATTAATTGTTTGGCTTCTTGCTTGAGATATATTAAACTATACTTTTGATTTGAAATCGGACATTTTAATGACCTAATATGAGATTGACCATAAGAAGTGTCCATAAGAGAAGATAAATTTATTCTTTTCCATTAAGTCATACAAAGTTTACCCCAGATGGCTCTCTGGCAGCATCCCTCTTTTTTCCTTTTCTTTTTCCAACTCTTTTTTCCCATGATCCTCTAGGTTCCTTTTGTGGCTGTTCTCCACCCCCAACCCTCCTCCTCTTCTGTCTTTCTCATTGACTATCTTATGCCCAAGCTCAATCCTGGATAGAAAAAAATCAGAACTTCTTATACTGTGGGTATAAGAAGGAAGGGTATTTGAAGGAAGTTCTATTTCCTTCAAATTTTCCAGAGAAAATAATCCATATGAAAATTAAAACTTTGTCTTCTTTGTATTGGCCATATTTCAAGTCTCCATCTAATTATTCAATATTATCTGTGTTCTAGAAGGCAAATAGTTAGGAAAGATTGGAAGGATAAAATGTTTTTTCAGTCACGTATTCATTTTTCACTGTATTTTCTAAAATTGAGGTGATATGAAAATAATTTAGAAACATGTATTAACAAAAGTGTCTGGGCTGTCTCTACAAAAAAAAAAAAAAAAAAAAAAAATTAGCCAGGCATGGTGGTGCATTCTTGTAGTCCTAGCTACTCTGGAGGCTGAGACAGGGACATTGCTTGTGCCCAGAGTTTGAGGTTGCAGTGAACCATGATGACGCCACTGCACTTGAACCGTGACGACTGCACTTGAACTCCGATGACATAGCCAGACTATGTCTCCAAAACAAAAATAAAGTAAAACAAAATATATCTGAATGCCTAACAAATCGATATTATATGTGTAAAACAAATTATATAAATTAAACAAATTTTAGTATATTTATTATAATTCATATTTATTAATATTTATAGGTTAAACAAAGATGTTTAGACTAAAATTCATAAGCAGTTACAGTTATCACTTTAGAGAATGCCTTAAAATTATGAATTTTAATATGCTATTTGTTAATTTGCCTTTTGTCCAGCAAATATTTATCACTTATGCAGGATGTTCATAGGACTAGTCTTTGAATTTATACCATCTTAATAAATGAACTGTACTATAAATTGGGTAGATATTGTTAAGGACATTCTTTATGGAATCAAAACTATTACTCATTTTAAATGTAATATATATATTTTTACTTTTACAGTTTTATATTAAGAACATCCTAAAATAGCATTTTATTAAAATTATTTTATTAACAGTGAAGCACTTCAGATGGCTTTATGAAGAAATTGGTCAAAGATTAGAAATTCTTCTAACAAAGGCCTAGAAAATCAAAAGAAGTTTAAATTTTACTGTGATTGCTTCATTTAGTGCTATGATTATTTCAATTGTATTAGAAATATTAGCTTTGTTCTTCCAATTACTTTAGAAGGTGATTTATTTTCCTTCTTTTGATTATAGTATAGTTGATTTCAAATTAAGTTGAAGCTATGTGATATGTTGTTGAAAATTTAAATTCCAGTAGGTTTAAAATAGAAAGTCACTGCCTGACTTCAGGCTATCCGCCTGATAATTGCAGAAAAAGCTTCATTAGGTCCCTGTAGAATGAATGAGCACAGGCTCTATGAAATGGTGTGCAGACAACCACCCAGCAGAGAAAAGACTTTGAAGATGATTGCCTTAGGAGTTCTTGAGCACACAGGCTGAAGGAGTAATTCTAATTCAAAGAATGTAAACCTTGATTTCTATGAAGATAACTTACTAGAACCACTGGGAAGTAACTACTTCATTCAAGACATAATTGGTATTTTAAAACATTTTATCTGACTGAGTTAGCAATGTGGGTTGAAGTGGAAACCAATTTACTCTTGAAGTTTAATAACCACATCTATATTACATATTAAAAATAATATAAGAATGTATCCTAAAAATTAAATAAAGAAATAAGACAAAGATAAAGGTGCATGTTCAATGTTTTGATGTCTTTACATATTGCAAACTTACATGAAAAAAATAAATCAAATGGCAATGAAGGAGAAAATATAAAATAGTAAAGATTTTAGAGACCACAGGTCTTGTAGAAACTTATGTTCTCATATCCATATCTTCACTGTTCACTATAGAATCCTTGATTTGTTTTGTGGAAAAATGGCTGCATATTGGGAGCGGGGAGACCAGATGTATCAAAATCTCTCATCCAGTTATATATGACCATGTTGTTAAGTTCTGGTCAAGAAATCTTCATAGAAGTGGTGAGTAAAATTTGTCCTCAAAAGGAAGAGGAACAACTTAATCTGTTCCTTTTTTTCCTGCTATATCTGCTTAATGGTTGAGGCTCAAAAACTATCCTGGAACTCCAAGTGGAAGCTCTATATAGAATTGATTGAGGGTTTAAAACAAGATGTCACTCCCTGATTCCCTAGCTCATCTACTTCCAGATTGCTCGATGTGACAGAGAAACTTTCACCTTGTTTAAACTGCAGTTATTTTGATTGTCACCCACAGGTAAACTTAACCCTAATTGTATGACATTATGTCCTGCTTGTTTTTTACATTTGTAAATGAATTTGACGATTCATAGTTTTCAATGGACATTTAATTAAACTACCTCTTTTGTCATTTACCCCCTACATATGGACTCTTAATTGCTGATCAAGGTAAATAAGATCCTGTATGTTTTCACATTTCTGACTCTTCTATTCAGGAAGCAGTCACTGAGATTCTGGATTGGAAAATTTATGTTCAATGTCCTAGGAAAAAAATTACCCAACACATAATTAGGCTTGAAAGGTTAAACAAAATCACATTTGCCCCTGTGGTTGAGAATAATATTTCATGACCTGATGAGCTATGAAGCTCAGTGTCCACATTCTAACTAATAGGGAGTAGTGTTGGGAAGAGGCATTCAAATTCTTTTTTCTCTTGAAATGCTCAATAGTCTATTACTGATGAGAAAGAGGAAGAGAAGTTAAAATAGAAAGCCAAAGTAGAAGAGAAGTCTCTTTTGAGGGAATAGATATTTTGCAGTTGGAATTTTTCCTCTGTGGATTCATATATTTTTATGAATTTTTCAATGGAATGTGTTATAGTGAGAAGGGAAGAACAAAGATTTTAAGTGATCATTTTGCTTTACTTAAAATATTTAAAAATTATCTTAAAGAATATATATTAAAAATTTAGATAAGGAAATCAAAATCCATTGATATACATTAGAGGAAACTGAAGGTCATATAATTTAAGTTATATGTTTTAAAACACAGTTTCTATTAGGTTTTCTAGTCTCCCACTAAGAAAAGCTTTATTTCAAGAAACACGTTAAGAAGCTTAAATTTCTAATCCTTCAAAACTGACTAGGTGCTTGAAGTTTGAAAATGCCACAAACCAGTAAATTGAATCTGGTCCTGTATAACAGAAAACCCATGGAGAGGAACCACAATTAAGAGAGAAAGTAAAAGATTTAGAAACAAGGATTAAGTATTTAGCAAAAGCTATCAGGTTACAAAACTGGCAGACAATGGAAAGAGCTAAGCAAAAAAAATGTCCTTAGGCTCTGGAGTTTCGGCACTCTTCTATTATAAAAAAAATATTAGAATTTGTCATTTTTAACAGATTTTCATGCAGATTAATAAAAATCTTTCAATTTTACCTCCTCTCAAATACTTCTATGATTATTTGCCAATATCTGTGCTTCGATTTCGCTGGAAGCTATGAACTGTACAATCAGACATACCTGGGATTAAATTAAGATTCAGTTAAATGAAATAATCTGAGGGGAAAAAAATTCAATAAGTCTCAGTTTTCTCATCTATTAAAAGGAATAATATTTGACAAAGCCTTATTTTTAAGGGTTCAAATATGAATTTGATTGACTACCATAAACATTTACTATTTGGAAGCCCGAGTTCTAAAGATGAGCCCCAACCTCCAAGATGCTTGACCCTTTTTTAATGAAGCAAACATGAATCTAGGTGCTGCTCTAAAGGGATTTTGCAGGTACATTTATGTAGAGACTCAAGTCAGTGAACTTTTAAACAGGAAAATTATCCAGGTGGGTCTGACCTAATTTCTTTTAAAAACATAAAAGTTGCCCTACCTGATAGCAAAAGAAAAAGCCAGAGGTTGAAAATACAGGAGGCATTTGATGCATCTTCACAGCCTTGAAGATGGGGTCATGGGACCAGGAATGCAGGGCACATGGCCTAGGAAGGTGAGAATGGTTCCCAGCTGCTGGTGGCCATCAAAGGAATGGGGACCTTAATCCTAAAACCATAAGGCCAGAATTTGGCTTACAACCTGAATGAGCTTGCAAGTGCATTCTTCCCCGAAAGCCTCCAGTTTGTGTGACTCTAACATAGAACTGAGTGGGACCCACCCAGACTTCTGAATAATGTGAAATACCAAATGAGCATTCTCTAAAGCCACTGAATTTGTGGTAATTTGTTGTACAGCTATAGAAAACTAATACTATATTTAATAAAATTTAGTTCCCCTCTCTTTCATATAGCTAGATAAAAAAAAGGTTAATAGGTTTTGTTTCTAAGTACAGCAGCTCAGTCTACTGTGTGTGATAGCCGCATGCTGATATTATAAACAATTACTAAAATTTGTAGAACCCTTTTACATATTTTTTAATCCCTTAACAACTACTATATGAAAATATTCACAACAGTTTTTAATATCTTATTGCACAGA
This sequence comes from Mirza zaza, assembly GCA_008750895.1. Lineage (NCBI taxonomy): Eukaryota > Metazoa > Chordata > Mammalia > Primates > Cheirogaleidae > Mirza > Mirza zaza. The sequence continues at coordinate 45,449 of VSMD01066941.1, forward strand.
TGAAGTCATTCTTAGAATCAGAGTAATATATGAATTGCCTCTTAATCCTTATTTAGCTATTTTTCCACTGGATGATGTAACTACCACATTCCAGTAAATACAGCAGATTTCAAAGTGGAGGTGTCTAGTCATAAGGTAAATACATAGAATCATGGTGAAGCAAAATCATAATTTACCTAGCGAGTTTTTTTGAGCCCTTAGGATGGATTGCTCTTTAAATAATTTATGTTGGTCTTAATTCAAGATTATGTACATTGTAGAGATACATTGGTTCAAAATATATGTCTTTAATTCATTCATACTGACTATTTGATAAATTATCTAAGTGAGAACCAAAGAGACTGCATAGGTCTATGCAAGAGTCTAGATTTGCTGTAAAGAACTGGATAACCTAGTGAACATTTTCTAGTTTTCCATGAATATTCATGTACATCTAAAATAATTACAATAATCTAGATCCAAGCCTAATTGATTCTTATATTTTTACTGATTTTTACCACCACTGTCCAGAGCCTTGACTGCCACCTCCGTGGCTGCCCTTCCCTTGGCCTGATCACTGTAGCTGCTGTTGTAGCAGCAGCCATCATAACGTATCACCTCAACCCGTTAGAGAAGGTCCTGGGTTGCTGGGACTTAGTGTGGTAGCTTATGGCAATGAAGTGGCTGCATTAGATTATGGCAGCCAAAGAATAGGGCATGTGCGAAAGACAAGAAAGAAGATAAGGCTGATATGGCACTATACCCTGGGATGTGCTAAGGGCCATTGAACAAGCTGAGGATGCTGATGATTCTGCACAGACCCATACCAGGATCAGGAGGAGGGGAGTGGAAATGAAGGGGACAGACCGAGGTAGTGAAGAGTCAGTACAGAGGGATCATTGAACTAGAGGTGATGAAAACAGAATAGCAGCACAATTCACAATTGCAAAGATGTGGAAACCACCCAAGTGGCCATCAGTACATGAGTGGATTAATAAAATGTGGTCTATTTATACCATGGAGTACTACTCAGCCATAAAAAATGGTGAACTAATGCCATTTGTAACAACCTGAATGGAACTGGAGACTATCCTCATATCAGGGGTCCTCAAAGTTTTTAAACAGTTCACTGTCCCTCAGACCGTGGGAGGGCCAGAGTATACTTTTAAAAAAAACTATGAATAAATTCCTATGCACATTGCACATATCTTATTTTCAAGTGAAAAAACAAATGGGCTAAAACACGCGCATGTGGCCCTTGGGCTGTAGTTTGAGGATGCCTGTAAGTGAAATATCACAAGAATGAAAAGACAAACACCGCATGTACTCACTATTAAATTGGAACTAAATGATCAACATTCATGTGTGCATAGTAAAATTCAGCAAAATCAAGCAAGTGGGAGGGGGTATGAGGGGATGGATAAATACACACCTAATGGGTACAATATACACTATATCTGGATGATGGACATACTTATAACTTTGACTCGAACTATACAAAAGTAATTCATGTAACCAAAAACATTTTTACCCCTATAATATTCTTAAATAAAATGATAAAAAGAAAACCAAAGATGTCTTTGGGAATCCCCATTTTGCCTCTGTTTTTAGTTTGTTATTAAAGATTTTTCTTTGTGGAGTAAAAGAAAGAAGGTTTGGGCCATGATTCTGGATACAATGCCTGGCTATGAAGGAAGCCAAAACTAAGGTCACAGGAACCTCCCAGGAGTACAATGTGCCCCCAAAGAAGTCACATTCCAAGTGAAAATTGTTGATCTTTAAAGAAAGCACGCTGACCTTAATCTCTGCTAAGAGGTAAAAAATCATTAAATGTAACTGAAGTCTCTGGAAGATGACATAAATGGAAATCCAATGTCGTAGAGATAATTTTTTTTTTCTTAATAAAAATGGAGAAGAAACTTGAGGAGGACAAACAGTAAAGGATAAAAGTGAAGATCCCAAAGCGAGGGTTCTTAATCTTCTCTGAATATTGAGATTGCCCAGAAAGCTTTTCAACATTCCCATAGACCAAACATAATTCCTTAAGTTGAAGTTTACTCCAAAAGTGACAGTAAAGTAACAATCATCTTTTAAAAAGTCTGTCCCTGGTCTAGCAATAAGGAAAAGTGGTTTCTAATTCTATCACTGCTATTAACCAGCTGCTGAGTAACTTTTTATTTAATCATCTAGCCCAAAATATGTAATCAGCTGAGTAACTTGTTATTCTTCCCATCAGCATCTTATTTATAAAACGAAATGTTTAGACTAGATTACATATGATTATAGTATTTTTTCCCACAATCTTTCTATATATTATTCATCTTGTGTTGAATGATGTATATCTCCCTAAATGTATACCAGGTTTAGGAATCAGATTGTCTAGGTTTAAAATGGTGATTTACTTTGTTGTTGTTGTGGGGAACTGGTCCAGTTATTTAACTTTATTTTTCCCAATTTCCCCCTTGGTAAAATGGTGGTAAAGTTACTTATTTATCATACCATAAGACAGAAACAAGATAGTACATGTATTAATAACTAAATAATATTTGGAATATACTAATCTTTTTAACTTAAGCTCATATTTTTATAAATTTAAAAATGAAATTGTTAAATATATGTATAATATAGTCTCCATATAAATGATATAGGCAAATTTATATAACATTTTTATGATATCTATATAATATGCCTATATAATTCTTAATATGTACTTTTATCTGACTTACTATAAATTTGTATATTATTCATGTTAAAATTTGTTTGACATCATTTCTCAGAATTCAAATTAGAAGTTAACTATTTGTTTAATTTTTATGTGATTTTTATGTTTTAGGTTTTGGTATATTAATAACCTCAACATGAACATCATGTTTACTTGTTTCCAAATCTTTCATTTTTTTAATCGACAAATAGAGTTCTATTTAAAGCCAATTTAAAACCATTTAAAAAATTTGTTATAGGTAAGGATACCAAACAAGAAAACCCAACATAAATCCCACTAAATGTTTTACATACCATAATCTATTTTGCACTACTAACACAAAAAGTATCCAGCATCATTTGGTATGCATTTCAAATGTAAATGCCATTCAGTTTCTTTTCAAAATTGGAAAGTTTATTCACAAACTATTCATATGCTTTGATTTTTTTTTCTTTGCTATCAGAATGTAATTACTCTTATAAGTAATTAGGAAAATAGTTGCTAATGTCAGCAGAATTGAACAAAGAAAATTTTCTCTAATTTCATGAGCTATTGTTTCAAAGCTAAAAATTGAGCAAATAGATAATTGAATGTCATTTTTATCATTACTACTCACAGCACCAAATTCTTAAAGTTTTAGCTTTAATAATCAGAGTAAGCATAAAAAACCTACATTGTTTTCCACAAAGTTTGAATATTTATGTAAAAGCAGTAAACTTAGGTAGAATGATATAATGTCAATATGTATATCTCTCAATATATATTCCTATATTAGAATGCCTTATTAGAAAGTATTAGAAAACATTTAAGATGGAAAAGATTGTCTTTGTTCTTAAAAACAATGTGAATGTCAAGAGAAAAATTAATCTTAAAGTCATTACCCTTGTTTTAAATTAAATGTTTACTTCAACCTGTTCTGCCTATTTTAAATGCATTAATGTATTACTAATTTTTTCTCATTAAAACTTGCCTTATTTATCTATTTATCATAGTCAAAGTGCTGTGTTTATTACATTGTAAGTGGTTTGCTTAGTGGAAATAACTGAAATAGCAAAATCATTTTTTGGAAGGCTTAACGTAATTGTTTTGTGAAAATTAGCAAACATAAGCAGAGCTTAAATGGTTGTAATGAGGAGTGCTTCAGTAATGGTGAATAAAAATAAGTGACTAAAGTTTATGGTATATATAAAGGAGGGAGGGAATTTGAGGTAGAAAGATATTCCAGGCATGTAATGAATGGCTGATTAAGGAATACAGACTTGCTTAATGGGAAATAAGTGGGGTCTATTGAACAAGGTAGTGATCAGGTGACTGCAATGTTTCCAGAAAGGACAGGAAATGACAGTTATCGAGTTCCTCATTTTCTGGGGGTTTAAGGTCACTCAGTGAATAAGCAGAAGGTCTCTAAAAGATGAACTGAGAAAAATTCACCTTCAAAGCCTGTATTCCCTTTATTCTACTGCATTGCAAGGCAATGTAGAATGAATTGGAAAAAAAAGTTAATGTGATTTGAAATATCCAAGTCAGTGAAAGGACCTGCTTTAGAAATAATGTCAAGAAAGAGAAGAAATATTTGAGTTTTAAGTATTTTTGCAGGAAAAACAATGATAGAGTGATATAGAAGAAGATTATCATGATCCACAGCTTGTAATTCTTTTTTTCTAGTATGTGCTGATGGTGAATGTAGATAGGCGGTTATATAGGGAACAGAAAAAGATGAACATGGACCTCCTGGAAACACAGTGGCAAGATGTTAAAAGTTGAAATTTTGCATTAAGACAGAATTAGTACTAGGACACATATGGGGTGTATTAAGATGCAGTAAACCAGGAAGCAATATTTTCAGTCACAAAGTTGAAAAGAATAACAACTAAAAAAACCTACTTTATTTGTAGATTAGAGAGTCACTGTCGGCCTTTAGATATTATTATCAGGTGTCAGCATAGGATCTATCAATAGAAATAAGGGACTAGTTGAAGTTTAAATAAAATGGACTGCTGGAACCATTAATTTTCATTAACATACTTTTTCAACTTCATGAAATTCTCAAACAGGGAGAGAGAAAGCCAAAGGTTCCTGATACATTGAACTGACTCCATAAACATTTGACGAATTGACTTCGATACAATTGAAACGTTGGTGGAAAGCAAAGTTTTAACAGTAGGTCTGTAACTCTTTCAATATTTACTATTTTGATGGAGGAAATGAATGATCCCAAACAGACATCCTTGTAAAAATGTTAATGATAATTTACTATCAGAAAGACTGGGATTCCCTATGTATAAGATGTTTAGTGGGAAATATCTGGACTATCTACATTGCTGAATATAAGCCAAGAAATTATAGATTTATAAGGCATGACTGACTAGAGAATGGAGGATAATAATGTAAGCATAGGCCTATTTACTTAACAATATACAAACAAGGAGTTTTGAAATCAGAAGCTTTTGTTTATTTCTCCTGTAGCCAATGGCTAGAAAACCTCTTTTATTAATATGAAATCACAACCTGTTTTAATGGAAAGGGGTATTCTAAGAAGTTGCATGAGACCTTTTTGAACTTCATGATAACACAGGTGATTATCTGGGGGTCTTCAAAAACATTCAGTATTTGGGTTAGAATAACTGCAGTGTTTGAGGCTATTATTAGTACTGTTCAAATTATACATGTGGGGAAAAGTATTCCTTTATTCTTCCTCTTTCCATCCACTAAATAATTACCCTACCATCGGGATTTCTTATTTACAGGTGAATGTCATATTTATAATTGGGCTCAATTATTTTAGAATTTTCTTATGTATCCCTTTAATTCAATAAGCCTTATCCAAGATAAAACTAAGCTTGACTGAGTACATAAATGTGTCCCTGGCACTTAATAAATGTGTCATTTTACACACATTGATAGACATGAACCTCAGAACACCCTGTTGAATGAATGTTTTATTGATTTTACCCATGACACTAATGAGATACAGAAAAACTAGGAAAAAAATGTGTTACTCTCATAAAACCTGAAACTTTTATTGCTTTGAGGTTATCCCCTTCCTTATGTTTTGCAATTAGAAAATGTGGCACATTAAGTAACAAAACTTCTGTGTTTTAGCCTGTGATCTCTCCTGCTTACAATGTCTTTAGAGACATGTTGATTTAATCAAACACAGATTTCATATGCCTATAAGGGCAAAGAGTAACTTTGAGAAAAATATGTGCCTGCTTAATATGAGGATTTGTGTAGCTGTTTCCCCTCCGATTTTTTTCCTTTTATAAATCAAGATATCCTAATTATATTACTGCAGTAAATACTGCATAGACCTCAAATCTCAGCGATTTGGTGGTTAGGCTATGAGCATCTTACATGTCTCCTTGTTACAAAATCCATGCACCATTCATTTTATTCTCTGTAGAAAAATGATTCATCACTGCTTTATTAAATGATTTGTACATGCAATACATAGTCATGTATAATAAGTATTTATGAAGTATCAAGTCTTTGCCAGGTTTCTTTGCTATATATTCTGAATAAAAATTATATTGGTTTGTGTAATATTTTGCTCTAATATGTTCTAACATATATAATAGCTCATTTTAGAAATATACATTTTTTATTCTGTTTTAAAGTATTTTAAGGAGAAAGTTGAATTATATACTAATGGGAATTTACACATTATATAGACACTTTAGACATGAATATATGTCTTATATTAATATATAAATTATACATATGTCTAATATATAAGTGATGTATGTATAAGTATGTATTATACATATACATCCAATATGCATAGGTATTTGCAATTCGTAAGTAAAAGACAAAAGAAAAATATAATGGGAATTGAACTTGATTTTTTTTTTTTAAATTCATTTATTTTTTTTTTAAGACAGAGTCTCACTTTATTGCCCAGGCTAGAGTGAGTGCCGTGGCGTCAGCCTAGCTCACAGCAACCTCAAACTCCTGGGCTCAAGCAATCCTGCTGCCTCAGCCTCCCAAGTAGCTAGGACCACAGGCATGTGCCACCATGCCCGGCTAATTTTTTCTATATATATTAGTTGGCCAATTAATTTCTTTCTATTTATAGTAGAGATGGGGTCTCGCTCTTGCTCAGGCTGGTCTCGAACTCCTGAGCTCAAACGATCCGCCCACCTCGGCCTCCCAGAGAGCTAGGATTACAGGCTTGAGCCACCGCGCCCGGCTGAACTTGATTTTTAAAAAATTAACCTACACCCAATTACTGTAGTTCCTATGTGTTCACTTAGGTGCTGCTCAGTTAATACCAGTTTGCTGGTGAGTATATGTGGTGCTTGTTTTTCCATTCTTGGGATACTTCACTTAGTAGTATGGGTTCCAGCTCTAACTAGGAAAATATAAGATGTGCTATATCACCGTTGTTTCTTAGAGCTGAATAGTACTCCATGGTATACATATACCACATTTTATTAATTCACTCATGGATTGATGGGCACTTGGCTGTTTCCACAGCCTTGCAATTATGAATTGTGCTGCTATAAACATTCGAGTGCAGGTGTCTTTTTTGTAGAGTGTCGTGGGTCTTTTGGGTAGATGCCCATTAATGGGATTGCTGGATCAAATGGTAGATCCACTTGTATCGCTTTAAGGTATCTCCATATTGCTTTCCACAGAGGTTGAACTAGTTTGCAGTCCCACCAGCAATGTGGGAGTGTTCCTCTCTCCGCATCCACGCCAGCATTTATTGAGGACTTTTTGATAAAGGGCATTCTCACTGGAGTTAAGTGATATCTCATTGTGGTTTTGATTTGCATTTCCCTGATGATTAGAGATGGTGAGCATTTTTTCATGTTTGCTGGCCATTCTTCTGTCTTCTTTAGAAAAGTTTCTGTTCAAGTCCTTTGCCCACTTTTCAATAGGGTTATTTGATTTTTTCTTGCTGATTTTCGTGAGTTCTAAGTAGATTCTAGTTATCAACCCCTTATCAGATGCGTAGGATGCAAAAATTTTCTCCCATTCTATAGGTTGTCTGTTTACTTTCATGACTTTCTTTGGCTGTGCAGAAGCTTTTCAGTTTGATCATGTCCCATTTATTTATTTTTGTTGCTGCTGTGATTGCCTTTGGGGACTTCTTCATAAACTCTTTGCCTAGGCCGATGTCTAGGAGAGTGTCTCCAACATTTTCCTCTAGAATTCTAATAGTTTCGTACCTTAGGTTTAAGTCTGTTATCCAGCGTGAGTTGATTTTTGTGAGAGGTGAAAGGTGTGGGTCCTGCTTCAGCCCTCTACAAGTGGCTATCCAGTTTTCCCAGCACCATTTATTGAAAAGGGATTATTTTCCGCAGCATATGTTTTTGTCTGCTTTGTCAAAGATTAGATGGCTATATGAGGATGGTTTTATATCAAGATTCTCAGATCTGTTCCACTGGTCAATATTCCTATTTTGTGCCAATACCAGATTATTTTAATTACTGCAGCTTTGTAGTATAGTTTGATATCTGGCATATTAATACCTCCCATTTTGTTTTTGTTGCCTAGGATTGCTTTTGATATTCAGGGTCTTCTCTGATTCCATATGAAGCATAAAATTATTTTTTCTATATCTGTGAAGAATGCTGATGGGATTTTAATAGGTATTGCATTGAATCTGTAGATCAGTTTGGGTGGTATAGACATTTTAATGATGTTGAGTCTGCCGCCCCACGAGCATGGTATGGATTTCCATCTGTTTACATCCTCTGCTATTTCCTTCTTCAGTGTTTCATAGTTCTCCCTGTAGAGGTCTTTACCTCCTTGGTCAAGTATATTCCTAGGTACTTTAATTTCTTTGTTGCTATTGTGAAGAGAATTGAGTCTTTAATTTGGTTCTCAATTTGATTGTTGTTGGCGTATATGAATGGCTCTGATTTCTGTGTATTGATTTTGTATCCTGAGACTGTACTAAATTCATTTATCAGTTCCAGGAGTTTCTTGGTTGAATCTTTGGGGTTTTCTAGATATAATGTCATATCATCAGCAAAGAGTGAAAGTTTGATCTCTTCTGCCCCTATTTGGATACCTTTAATTCCACTTTCCTGTCTGATTGCTGTAGCCAGGCTTCCAGCACTATGTTGAATAGAAGTGGAGATAGTGGGCAGCCTTGTCTGGTTCCAGTTCTAAGTGGGAATGCTTTCAGTTTTTCCCCATTCAGTATGATGTTGGCGATGGGTCTGTCATATATGGCTTGAATCATTTTTAGATATGTTCCTTCTATGCCTATTTTATTAAGTGTTCGTATCATGAAGGGGTGTTGAATTTTGTCGAAAGCTTTACATACATAATGAGTGAGATGTGCACAATCAGGAAGATGGTCACGCTGGAAACTCAGACTTGTGGGGGGTGGGGGAGAAGGGAATTTTTTGAAACCTTAAAATTTGTACCCCCATAATATGCCGAAATAAAAAAAAAAAACTACAATGTGTGGTACTGGTGAAATGTAAGTTTTCAGCTAATAGATGATTTATACTTTAATTTGCCTACTGACTATTCCAAATATCTCATCTTGGAAGCACAAATTTCATCAAGTAAACACCTGAAATTTTTGACTATTCCTTTGTCTTCTAAGACGACAGGAGCAAAAATCAGGTCAGCAAAAAATCAGTGCTTGTAGGCTATATTGAAACATACTTAAAAAATAAAGCCTGTGCATAAATCTACCTTGGATTAATATGTGAGTCCTCAGTGTTAAAATGTTATAGGCTGAGTTGTGCTCTCCAAATCTTATATGCTAAAGTCCTAATTCCCAGTACCTGGAGATAGGGTGTTTAAATATCTAATAAGTTAAAATAAGGTAATCAGGGTGGGTCTAACACAACTTTACTGGTATGATTACACAGGAGGAAATTAGGACACAGACAGGTGCATAAGAAAGATTATATTGTAAAAGGAAGAGGAAGTCATCTACAAGACAAGGTAAGAGGCTTCAGAAAAAACCAATTCTGCCAACAACTTGATATTGGACTTCTAGCATTTAGAATTGTGAGAAAATAAGTTTCTGTTGTTAAGCCACCCTGTTTGTGGTATGCTGTTATGATAACCTTAGCAAACTAATATGGTTAGTATTTAAGCATTTTTTGCTTTTATAATGGGAACATTCCTTAAAATTTTAATTGTCTACTTTTGTCAGAAACAGTAATTTGTCAAATTATATAAGCTATAAAATTACCTTCACAATTATGCTACCTAATGAATGAATTTAATAAAATATATTACCATGTATTTGAAAGAATGCATTTTAGTATTTTACATGTGAATAATGGCATGAAGAATTATCTGTGTGTAATATTTGACCTCTGAATACTGTTTCATAATTAAATGGATGCTTTATCAGATAACAGATTAGCATTTTAAAATTTGACTTTGATTTAGGAATAGATAATGTGAGAAAGAAAATAGCTCATGGTTTAATAGTCATCAGGAATAATTGCTCTATAGCTCAAATAGTTGGAAAAAACGGATTTATTTTGATAAATTAAAGCACTGTAATGTAGCTTCATACAATTTAGCCAACTTTGGAAGACACAGTATTCTAACAGTTGTTAGGTAGGGGGCAGGGGGAGGGCTGGAGAGAGAGAGCAAGCCTCAATGTATAAGCAAAATGTTTACTTATTTTGAGCATCTGGGTGCAGATGGGTGGAGGCCGAAAATGGCGTCCACAAGAGAAAAGGGAAGAGCCTTGGGTTTTATAGAGAATTTTTCTGGGAGAAGTAAATAAATACTTTTCAGACAACCAGGAGGGAAAAGAAAACTAAGTTCCCCTCTGAAATTCCATCCCTTTATCTCCCTAGGGAACAGCCAGGAGGGATAAGTAGTCTTTATCAGGAGGGATAAGGAAAGTAAGTTCATCTTTTCCATTTCATTCCTGTATCTCCCTAGAGGTCTGGCAAAGGCTATGTGCCTAATACAACCCTAGGAAGGGGAGAGGGGTGGGTTCTATAGGAGGTTTGGATGAAAGTTTGGGGAGGGTGAATTCTCTAAACCTAACAGGGAATACACTCATTTAATAGATATATAATCTTGAAAAATTCTAGTTAGAATTGAATGAATTGGATAGAAATTTAACAATTTAGCTTTAATTGATATGCATATACAATATTTGCATACCTGAATGTATGTGCTGATGTTTAGTAATTAATGACCAAATCTAGGTTTTACTCAATTCTATAAGATATTAATAAAAGTAAAAATAGTTTCCATGAAATAATTTTAGAGGGCAGGTATTTATTTACCATAGATGTTTTTCAGTAATTTCTCTAGAAATGCAATGAAAACCTAAAATCAAAATTGAGAAATTAAAAAACCTATTTTCAAAATTAATTAAAAGCATTAAATATAATTAAAACCACATCAAATTAATGTAGTATATGATGGAACCATAAGGAAGATAAAGTATAAATATATTACATGATGTTAATTGTTCCCTGGGGAATAAATGCAGTTATTTAATAGATCCTTAACATAACTAAAGTAGGTAATTCAAATTCCATGGCGAAATCCAGATGAAATAATATGGCCAACTCCACTTGGTGTCTAGTTTGGTAAATTTTCTAGGAAATAATTCTGCTTTGCAGTTGTTGGACCTTTTTGCAATTTGTAAATGATAGAAGTGCACAATTGATTTTTAGAGTCAGAGGAGATTGGATGTTAAAAGAAAAACTTTAGATTTTAATTTAGGAGAGTTTATTGATTCATGAATCAGGATTGATTCATGAATCAGGCAGAGAAGGATTGATTCATGAATCAGGCAGAGCTCAGAACCAGGAGAGTTTCAGAGAGCTCCACCCAGAAACATGGGCAGGCAATGTTTATATATAGAAACAAGGAACTTCAGGAACAATTTGCTTGGTTATAGCTCACCTTTGCCTTATATAAACATGGTCTGTTGCTATATAGACCTGTTATATAAACATGGTCAGTTGCCAGCCAATTATTGGCTAAGACTCAGCTAGTTACAAGAATATACTCTTAATTAGGTGGCAGTTTCTCTGTATATTAAGTTGCAGTTTCCTATGTATGAACTCAAAAGTATGGAGACAGCCTCAGGCCAAATTTAGTTTAACATGGGTAACCTCATGAAGTGTTGAGTTTACTAGACGGTTGCTATAAGGAATTCTATCTGAAGCTTTAGGACATTCTATTAGTGATATTGTAAAAGAAATATACCTGTGAGTGTCCATATGGTTCTACAATTTGCAGAACAGAAATGGATTATGATTATAGATCTCATTCCCTTAAAACCAATGTAATTTAATTATCTTCCTTTTTCTAACCAGAAATATTGCTCAGTCAGAAAGAATTGGTCAAATCAAATATTTTCAGTTTTGGGAAAAATGTCCCCCCTTTTTGAATGTATTAGTCAATGCATCTAACTCCCCAGCAACTCACCCTCTTGGGAAGCAGTCATAAATGTTGTATTGAGATTGGCCAGAACAACAAGGGTAAATCCAGATAGTATAATCAAATGTTATCTTAGTTACCTTGTCTCAGAAAAAGACAGTTCCACATATGTCTGAAGTAATCAGTGCATAAGTATTTCCTAGGCCAATGATTTAGAGTTAGGCATAAATTAAGTTTGTACAATCATATTGAAACCTCGATTTTTTTTTTTTCCTGGAGTTCACAATTGCACCGATTCCTCTAGCTATCATTAAACTCATCTAGCTGCTAACTTTACAATATACTTCATCAAATCCGTCCAATGTTAGCAATTAATAATTTCCCAATGTTTACATAAGTCAAAAATTACCAAATCCATTTTTTTTTTCCTAAAGGGACTCTTCCCAGTTTCTACTGTTGGTATCTGAATTTATGGCTCTGTAAGCTTAACACATAACTGCTATCCCTATTTCTTCTCACTGTTATTTTTTTACTTCTGTGTCTGTGATCAGATGCATTCTTTTTACTTAGAAAGCTTCAGGAAGTTCTAGGAATAAACTAACAGAAACAAATATTTTCTGACTCTTGTTTTTAATCTACATCTTTCTTGTAAATTTATGTGGGTATAGAATTCTACAGAATTCTAGTTGAAAGTAATTTCTACTCTCAGTTTCAATGGCTGTGATCTGTAGTCTTGTAACATCAAGTATTCCTATTGAAAAACCTAATTTCAACTTTATTTCTATTGGTTTATGTGATATTTCTCTCTCCAGAGCTTTAAAAAATTCTCTTTACTTTTTGCGCTAAATGTGACAATGGTATGTCTTGTGTGCCTTGATGTGGTCCTATGACGATAATGATGATGTTATGGTGGTGGTGGTAGTATGAATTTTGCTGGATCTTTCTGGGCTCATTTAATCTAGGGTCTTGTATCCTTCAATATGGGATATTTTCTCATATATTCTATGTAGCATTCATATATATATTTCTCTGACATTCCTGGAATTCTCATTGTTTGGAAGATAGTCATCCTATGTTGTTTATATATTTCTCAATTTATCTTTTTAGTCTTTTCTCTGGGAGATCGTCCTGATTTTTCATTAACTTTTTATTAAAGTTTTTGTGTAGCCATCATATTCTGATTTCATGAAGGACATTTTAGTCCTCTAATACTGTATTTTTGTATCATACATTTCTTTTATTATATATTTTGTTTTGTGAAGGTATTTATTATTTTAAATTTATTTTATGCTGTTTTGCTACTGCTTTTTAAACTTCCTTATTCTCTTTTTTTAAACTAAGTAGAAGAATTTCCTGAAAATCTGAGTGGAAGCTGGTGTGTGTGTGGACACTCGCAAGCATTTGCATATCTGTACACATGTTTGTCTCAACATGCATTTTAGTAATTGTTGGGTTTCATTCTATAATGATTGAATCTAACTAGATGGTGCTTTAGTTCAGGTGATCTCCAAATGTCTGGATCAGTAATTGTTTTATTAAGGGTATTTAGGATTTCTAGAGAAAATTATACCAGTTTTCTACATGGGAAGACCTAGGTTTGGTTGTCAGAAAACCTGGAGTAATTTGGGGGAAGCCAAAGCTCCCACCATTTAGCCTGCAAAATATTTAATATTCTTCTCAACTCTCAGACCTACATCCTCCCTCTCCTGTGGCTCATATACTCAATTTGAAAACTTTTTCCCCCTAGATTCATAGAACAAACATGTGGCTTCTTTGGGTGAAAGTTCTCATGGAACTACAACTGTTCAGTTCAGACTTGGACATGTTTTCATGTTCTAGCACATGGTCATCCTAATTTTTCCTGTGCAACTGGTATCTCCAAGTCTTTATTCTCTTTGAAGCTATTCAGGGTGATTTGGATTTACTTTTCATCTTTCTTTCTCTGCATATGATCTTGAACATCCTCCAGTTTTAAAAATTAATATTAATAGCTGGTCAGATTTGCTGTGGGTATTTAGTAAGAGAATGTAGAGTTTCTGGTTAAACATGGCAAATTGGCCATGATTTTTAAAAAATCTTCTTACAAAACCCAATTGTACGGCTTAAATCAATAAAAAATTGTAAAGACCAAGAAAGGTGAAAATAATGGGATAATATATCTTATAGTGAATACATTAATATACATTTTATTATATCTCTATGTAAGTGTATATATTAGAACAGAGTTTTAAGATGGAGATTGACCCATAAGTGGGTATTAAATTTTGCAGATGTGGAATCTGAAAGGGGGTATTGTTAATTTCATCAGTATGGGACTGAGGAAAACAATGCTTACAGCACTTGCCTACATTTCTTCTGTTGAAAAAACCAAGTGGGTCTTAAAATGAAGTCTACTAACTCCTATGATTTTTTCCCCCACTATAATACACAATCATATCTTTTGACTAGAAAAATCTAAATCTCAAATTGTCTTGTTCTGTCAGCAAAAGGATGCTTTCTATGTACTTTTTCTGCTTTGTGTACTGTGAAAGAGAAAAACAAAATCATTGCTGAAACATGTAGGGAAATATTTCAGTACCAAATTCTGAAAGAATAGATGTGCTAGTCTTTGAATTGAAGTATCCATAACTAGTGCATGAGAAGAGTTATGTAAATGTTTTGGCACACTCTTCTAAAGTCTCCAAAGCAAATTGTGGACCTCAGGGATGAATTTTGATTACATATTGGATTTCAAAGTAAGTTAGAGAAATTTTAATCAAAGCTTTTGCTTGAGATTGGGATTGGACTAAGTGGATAGCAGTAAAAAAATTATGCAAGTTTCAAAATTGTTATTATGTGGGTATATTTTCTGTTTAATTTCAAAATGCTTGCTCTATGAGAATGATAGACATTTTAATTGTTCCTGTACTTCTTTATTTCAGTGATATTTTTATTAGTTTAATATTTAAAAGGAGAGAAGAATTTATGGAAATATTTATCTATAGTTTAAGTGCTCAGAATTCCAAACAAATAAGGCCAAGAGATACTGGCCATAGTTAAGGAAAAGCATGAGAGGAAATATTAATAAAATGATCAATTGAGTTATCGAACCAAGTATTTTCCATGTTTCCAAAAGGCTTTGTGGTAAATTAGAGAAACACATATACCATAGGAACATAGAAATCAAGAATAGAGACAACAGAATTCTATTAAACCAGTTAGAGCCTGAACATAGAAATATATACTGTGAAATTCAGTACAGTTTTTAAATTTGAGATGGCAATATCAGCTTGTAGTTTTCTGGCAGCCAAAGCACAAAGACAATTATGCTCAGTTACAACTTTCAAAATTGATAACTGGTATGTTAGTTTTGTGAACTTTTCAAAATTCATAACTTGTTCAAAAAATTAATATACCAATACACTGAGGAACCATAAAGAGGGAAATGGTGCAATTCTGGCTTAAGTAAGGTGGAGATGCCAGCAGAAGGAAAAACAACACCATTGCCCAGAGATAAACAAGACAGTATTGAATTCACAAGTTTTCTCTGGAAGCCCATAAATAACTGAAATTACTTTTCCTTATAACTGAGTCAGTTTGCTGCAGGGCAAACTGCTCTTCTTGATAGTTTTCAGCAAATCAGTTTGCCAAGGAAGAGGAAAATAAAACAAAACAAATTTTTACACGTTTTATTCTTCTATTGACTCATTTTGTTTTCATTTATAAATCTTCCTTTCCCTTTGTTTGATGACAGTCTATGTGGGATTAATTTCTCTTATATATAATTGATTTTTCTTGTACATTTAACTAAATTAAATGTCTGTTTTTTTCTTAATACTTTTTTGAAAAGTAAAAATTTTATGTTTTATTGTCTTGAAAGAAAATTAATCTTGAATTCTTCTCTAATAAAGGAAACCCTTAGTGATTTTATATGACAGTCAACAACATTCTTATAATACACACAATAAGGTTTTCTATATACGATTTATCATATTCAAGTAGTTCAATTGTCCAACTACAAAATGTATTTCTAGAAAACAGTTCTATGGAGAAAGAAGCTATTTGTGTTGCTGTGTTGTCAGCATGATTTAATAAGATTTAGAATATCTTTACAAATAGTTCTAAGGTTTTAGTGAGTTAGATTCACTTTGAGAGTTTGAAAGGGCAGATCATTTTCCTTTTTTCCCCCCAGACATTTCATCTGTATGGATTATTTTCCTATAAACTCCAACCATAGTTCTGCTTAGTAGGTTTGATGTGTAATCCATAAATATGGCTGTTTAATAACTAAAATGATGAATTTGATGCTTATGACCTGGGGCAATACATTGAGAAACACTGATTGGAGTTTTAAAAAATAGTTTGTATATCTTTAAGAAAATATTTTATGCGTGTTAGTTATCCTGAGAATTATTAAAATATGAACAGCAAAAAGTTTAAGATTATATTCTCAAATTTGGACTTGAGGTAATCTAGTTCTGTGTCGATACATTCTATGAGGTCTTCATGACTAAGACATGGCTTAACGAAGTAGATAATTTCTGAGAAATTCATCCTTAGGCAATTTTGTGGTTGTGTGAACATCACCGAGTGTGCCTATACAAACCTAGATGGTATGGCCTACCATACCCGTAGGTTAAATGGTATAGCCTTTTGTTCCTTCGCTACGAACCTAGACAGCATGTCACTGTACTGAATACTATGTATAATTATAATACAATGAAATATTTTTGCATCTAAACATATCTAAGCATACAAAAAGTGTAATACAGTATAAAAGGTAAAAAATGGTACACTTGTGTAGGGCACTTACCATAAATGTCGTTTGCAGGGCTGGAAGTTGCTCTGGGTGAATCAGTGAGTAATGAGTAACTGTGAAGGCCTAGTGTACATGACTATACCCTACTGTGGGACTTTATAAACACTGTATATTTAGGCTACAATAAATTTACGAAAAAATGTTTTTCTTTCTTCAGTAGTAAATTAACCTTAGTTACTGTAACTATTGCTTTATAAACTAACTTTTTGACTCTTGTAATAAGACTTAGCATAAACACATTACATAGCAGCAGTAAAATTTTTTTTAATATCCTGATTCTATAAGCCTCAATTTTTTCATTTTTTTAGTGTTTTGTGAACACTTTAGTTTAAAACTAATATGCACAGATACATATAAGACTAGGATCATCACACGGTCAGGATCATCAATATCTGTCTTCTACCTACATATCTTGTTCCACTGGAAGGTTTTCAGGGGTAATAACACACATGGAGCTGTCATCTCCTATGATAACAGTGCCTTCTCCTGGGTGCTTCCTCCAGGACCCTCCCGAGACTGTTTTACGGTTAACTTGTTTTATATATAAGTAGAAGTACACTCTAAATTAAGATAAAAAGCATAGTATTAAAAAAAAAAAGCATAGTATAGGATATACATAAACCAGTAACAGTCATTTTCAAGTATTATGCACTATACATAATTGTGTATACTATGTTTTGCATAACTGGCAGAACAGGTTTTCTGTCACCAGCATCATGACAAACTCATATGTATTAATATTGCTCTATGACATTAGGACAGCAAGGATGTCACTAGGCAATAGGAATTTTTCAGCTCTGTAATGTTCTTATTGGACCACCTTTGTATAAGAGGTTCATTGTTGACTGAAACATTGTTATATGGCACATGACTAATTACATTTATAATTGTATTCTAACAAAAACATGAAATATTAACAGATACAATTAACAAAATATGTTTAAAGTTTATACACATGGCTATGGCTAACATAAACTAAAGTTCTAAATAAAGAGAGACATATACCATGACCATGGATTGTAAGAATTGATACTGTTTTTATTTTTAATTCATTTGATGTATAATTGGCAAACATATATATTTAAGGTGCTCTGATGATAGGAAAAACCAAGGGTGAGTTTTCCCTACTCTAACCACTCATACATGCAATACTTCTGAGACCCTTAGATGTGAGGATTTTTTTCCCATGAATCAAACAATTCTCTGTTAAGATTCTCCAGAGGACACCAACTGTGTGTCCTCTAATTCCATTTAGATCTGATGCTATTTACCTGGAGATAGCACCAGATACTTCACATTGAGGGCTCAACGCCACAAGACTGTCCCCTATTTCAAATGCCAGTTGCAAATATATGTTGATACCTGTGCTTCTGAGCAATCAGCTATAAATCAGGGTTCCCACACCTCCTTGGGTTTGATTAGTTTGCCACAATAGTTCATAGAACTCAGGAAGACACTTCACTTACATTTATCCATTTATTATAAAGGATATTACAAAGATACAGATGGGCAGCCAGATGGAAGAGATTCATCACGTGAGGTACGTGGGAAGAAGGGTGAAACTTCTACATCCATTCCAGTGCCACCTTCCAGAAACTTCTATGTTTTCAGCTCTCCAGAAGCTCCCCAAACTATGTCTTTATGGGGTTCTATGGAGGCTTTATTACATAAGCATCGTTGACTAAATCACTGGCCATTGGTGATCAACTCAACCTTCAGCCCCTGTCTCATTCTCAGAGGTTGGGATGTGGGGCTGGAAGTCCCAATGTTCTAATCATGCCTTGGTCTTTCCAGTGACCAGCCCCATCCTAAAGTTAATTAGAAACTCCAGCTACCGGTCATTTTATTAGCATATAAAAGACACCCTAATCACTTTGAACATTTCAAGAATTTTAGTAGTCATAGATTAAGAAAGGATGAAGACCAAATATATATTTCACAATATTGCAGCTGTATGAATTGATGTTTTGATGTACCTACACTTTGTGAAATGATCACTACAATCAATCTTATTAACATATCCTTCACTTCACATAGTCACATTTTTTTTTGTAACAAGTATGCTTAAGATATACCCTCTTAGTAATTTTCAAGTATACATTTTAAATATCAATACTTCCAAAATTGATCAAAAGATCAACCGATATTAATAAAAATCTAGTAAAAGATCATCCTTGCCCAAAGAGAGATGTGATTTTTCCCCTGTATCCTGGGAAGTAACTTCTGAACCTTTGGAATTTCCTGCCTCAAAAAGTATCTTTGTATAGCTTGATGCATATGGCCACACCAGATAGTCCATGATAACAATGTGATTTATAGTGGATGACCTTGAATCATGTGTTACCAACTGGATATCTGGAGGAGTTGGGGACTAAGGTCAGCAACTTGGGTGAGCAACCACTTCTATGTGAGTAAACACTGATAAAACTCCAGACATCAAGGCCCAGGTGAGCTTTCTTGTTGGTATAGTCCATGCATATTGCCGCATTTATTATTGCTGGAAGAAATAGGTTCTCTACACAAGACTCCACTGGGAGAGCAAAAGCAGAAGTTTTATACCTCAGTATCTCCTGGATCTAGCTCCATGTGCTTTTCTTTTTCTGCTGATTATAATCTTTTTGGTATGTTAACTCATAATCATGAGTCGAACCTGAGAGTAGTCTTGGTGACCCTAGAAGTTGGATTAGAAGGGTGTTCTTGGTGATTGAACCAGGTTGAAGAGTGTCCCTTAAAAATCCATGTCCACCTAGAACCAGTGAATATGGTCTTTGCACATATTATCCAATTAAAATGAGATTATGTTGGATTAGAGTGGGGCCTAAATCCAATGCCACTGACAGCCATATAAGAGGAGGAACATTTTTACACAAAGACACAAACACACAAGTATCATGCCATGTAAAAATGGAGGCCAAGATTGATGTGATGCATTTACAAGCCAAGGAACTCCAAAGATTGCCAGTGACCATAAGAAATTAGGACAAGCAAAGGAAGAATACTTCTTAGGACCTTCAGTAAGAGTATGTCTCTGCTGATACCTTGATTTTACGCTTATAACCTCCACAACTGTGAAAGAATAAATTTCATTTCTTTTAGGCCACCAAATTTGTGGTTATTACAGTACTACTAGAAAACTAACATGACTCCCAAATTTTGCAAAATTTTATCACGACTTTTATAGAAACTGATTCTAAAATTTATGAAAATGCAAATGACCTAAAAAAAACCAAAACAGTTTTGTAAAAGAAGAACATAGCTAGTGGACTTACACTACTTGCTTTCAAGGTATACTATTAAAGCTACTTTAAAACGAGACAGCATCGTATGGCCATAGAGATATACATATAGATCAATGGAACAGAAGATAATTCATAAAAAGACCCAAAGATATAATAAATTTTTAAGCATGTTACAAAAATAAAGAAAAGATAGTCTTTTAATAGTTTTGGGAAAACATGGTAGGCATTTGGGGGAAAGGGAATATTAACCATTATCTTACAACATATACAAACATTTATTGACATGCATTATAGATCTAAATTAAGGTTTTAACCTATAAAATTTATGGTGGGGGTAATACATAGGAGAAAAATCTGTATGCGTAATAAAAGTAATAAAATTTTTGGAGTAATAAAATTTTTTTAGGATGCAAAACACAATTGAAAAACTGAAGCTGATATTTTAAAAGTTAAAAACATCTACGCTTTGATAGCATCTTTTAAAACAAAAAGACAAGCCAGAAATGGGAGAAAATATCCTCAATTAATATATTTGGCAACTGATTTCTACTCAAATATGTAAATATGCTTACATCTCAATAAGAGCCAAAAATTTAAAATTACACACAAATTTTAACTAAATTTGGCTAAATTTTAACATGAAATTTCAGGAAAGTTATATACTAGATATGAATTGTTAATAAGCATGTGTAAAAATGCTAAACATCTTTTGTAATAAAAATATTTAAATCAATACCAGTGTGATTTACTACACACCCATCAGAATGTCTAAAATTAAAAAGTGATAGTGTTATCAAGAATGTGGAGAAACCAAAAAACTCATTAATTGCAGTTAATGAGTCCCATTACAGTGGGACTGCAATGTGATATACCCACTGTGAAAACGGCAAGTTTTTTCCATAAATTCACATATGCACATCGTTTTACCAGCCATTTTAATATTGTGTGCACACAGAAGTTCACACATGAATGTTTATAGCAGCTTCATTCATAATAACCTCAAACTGGAAAGACAAATGTCTACCATCAGATAAATGGAGAAACACAAGGTTATATAAACATACATTGAAATGCTACTCAGTAATAAAAAGAATGAACTACTTCATCTTTGCAACAACAGACATGCATCTCAAAATAATTTTGCTGAGTCAAAGAACTCAAGAGTACCAAATGTGTGATCTCTCATAAAATACTAGAAAATGAAAACGCATTCATAGTGAGTAAAAAAGATTCAGGTTTGCCTGGGGCAGGAGTAGTGGGTGGGATGGACTGCAAAGGAACATAAGCAAATTTTCAGGTATATAAATGTTCTACATCTAGGTTGTGGTGGTGATATCATGGATGTCCACTGATGTTAAAATTCATTAAATTGTACACTTTAAATGAGCACAGTTTGTTGTACCTTAATGATACTTTAATAAAGTTGCCCTTTTCTTAAAAAAAAAAAAATGAAGGCTAATTAAAGTGTTCATTTGAGCAGGCATTCATTCTTCAGGAAGAGCAAGTTTTCCAAATAAATTGAACTACAGTTGTTTATACAGATAGACAACAAGCAATCAAAGTCTTATAATTCTGCATTTTACAAAATAGCTTCTTAAATTTTGACATGTAATATTTTCAAAGTAGTTATCAATTAGGTGGATCTATTATAAGAAATTCATTATGAGGCATAGGTTTGTTTTATACCTTTTATACATAAATCATTGATATAGTTCAGGCAGGGAATCCTTTCTCAAGATACCTAAAATGAATTTGAAAGATTCAGGCCAAAATGTAGTTATTTTTCTCAGGTTTTAATATTTCACCTGAACAATTTGGATTTCCCACTGGGTAGACTTGACCAATAACCAAACCCAGAGCCTAATTCTGTGGTTGAAGAGTTGAAGCCTCATTAATATTTAATACTAACAGGTTTATTAGGCTATGGAAAGTATACTAAAAGGGAAAGAGTGAAACTCTGATATAGAATTGAGATATGCAGACATATACAGAAAAGTTTGAGAAATTTAAACAATCAAATTCTCTTGTTTTAGGGACAACACAATGATTTCCTTTTCAAGAGAATCAGACTTTACATGGAGAAGACAGAGGGAGAGAGGGAAAAATGGAAAAAGGGAGGGAACCATTAACAACCCCCCCACTTTTATTTATTGAACTTGGGCCATCTTATAATTTTTCTCAGTACAAATCTTCATGGCCCCTCTTTGGGTGTATAATAAGAACTAGACATACAAAGAAAGCTCTGATAGAGAAGTATAAGTGTTTTCATGTAAGCATAGAGCTTATACTCTGAAAGTGTTTTAGGTTCTCCTTAATTTTTATTGGTTTAAGTCTAAGGAGAATGTATGGGAAAGGATTTTGAGGGTAATTAGATCGAGGAGGATGAAATACAGTGCTTGATTGGGTCAAATACTATGATAGTCACCCTCACTCTGGATTTGGGTTACTATGTGATATCCCAAAACAATGGAAGTGTTGTATATAGTCTGCTGGGTTAGCTACTCAAACTCTGAACCTAAAAATGATTTTCTATGAATGAAATTGAAGTGCCAGAACTCTTAGCAAACTGATGTTTCTAGTCTCTAAGAATGATCACATAGCAATGGATCTATTAAATATTTTGTAAATTTGTTCAGCCACTTCTTATCGATACCACCCTGGAAGACCTAGAGTTTATTCCTTAAGACATTAAAAGTGGATTCGTAAGAGGGAACTAGTATTCTTCAAAACTTTTTGATACTTGTAGTCTGCAGTTCATGGTAATGGATGCTGCAATCACATTGTTTTCTCTCATTTCAAAGGAAATAATGGGATTCAAAAGGTGTAGAGGCCAAGGGGTGGCAATCAAATATCCAAAAATTATCCAGCTGTGATTATCACAAGAAGCCACAGAAACAGATCAGTCAAAAGAGCATTTTATCATGCAAAGTCTTGTGGCGATCTCTACCTAATCACTGGGTAATAAGTAATGAAATACGTGAGTCGTTTGCTAAGATGATACATAGAGAAATTTTAGATCTGGTGGGAACCCCCTTTCTTTGAAGCAACCAAACATCCCCATGACTGTCTATCAACTGAGTTTCCAGTCAGAGCCAGCAACTTGTCAGTTATGTGAATTAGACATCTTAAAGAGGGGTCCTTCTGCCAGCTGGTTCCTTCTATCTTATACCATATGGGTCAGAGATAAGCCATTTCATCCACCCCCTGAGATTTGTCTGGATAGCAAAAATAATTTATTCTTATGAGTATGCAATTTTGTCATTAAGTTTTGGGGTACCTTTTACTTCAATAGTAAATTACTGGAACAAGCATATTGAAATTTTCTTCCAAATTGAGAGATGAGTTGCTGTTGCTTGCACTGCCTATCAAAGTGAGATGGCACAAACCTTGGCAAGCATCTTTGGATTTTAGAGTCAACATTTATCACATCGGGCTATGTTACATCAATCCATTTTGAAAGTAGTTCTTAGGTTGATACTAAGCCCTTATAGGAACTAATGGATAATTCTTTAACCCCAAGTGACTTTGTAACTTTAACTGCTCATTATGAACTTGTGAATATAGCATCTACCACATAAGGTGGGACATGTGCAGTAAGGGTCCATTGTAAAATAGAAATGAAATATGAGAGACTGATTCTATTCATCTCCATCAACCTCCACCTGAAGTTTCATAACGATGTCCTATGATCAGGTAATAAAGGAGAAAAAGGATAGGCCTGGATTATGCGTGGGGTTGTCCAGCATCCTATACCTACTTTCTCACAGTCTGACAGAGTTGACTCTAAAGACATGGGTGAAGTGAAATTCTTCCAAAAGGCAGAACTGTCTTTTGGACAGTATATTAGGTTATCCACAGTGCATGGAAGGGGATGTTGTCTGAGGTTTGGGTCTTGACATGTAGACAGTGATTGATGACTTAGTGGCTGAACAGGGCTTGGAAATAATATTTAATTGGTAACATGGAGTCTTAGGGGAATAGGAAAGGGGTAATTGATTCTGAATATTTTTGAGGAAATTAAGTTGCTATTAAAAAATGGGGACAAGGAAAGCTATTTCTGGAAACCAGGGCATTCAATGAAATAATGTTTAGTTCTCTTTCCCAATAGCCCAGGACTATAGAAAACACTAGCAATCAGAAAAAAAGGGAACCTCCAAGTTTTTAGGTCCTAAGAAAATGAAGACAAAGAATATCATTAGCAGGAGATAAAGAAAATAGGGAATGGGTGATAAAAGAAAAAATAAACTATGCTCGTGACTAGGTAGAAAAGAGGCATTGTACTGCCAACTATGTTCTCAAGCATGTACTGATACTAAGCCCTTATAGGAACTAATGGCTAATTCTTCAACCCTGAGTGACTTTGTAACTTTAACTGCTCATTATGAACTTGTGAATATAGCATCTACTGCCCACTGTTCTCAAGCAGCTCCAGTTGTAGTGGGTCCTGATCACACTTGTGTCCAGATGGAACACACAAGTATCAATAGTAGTACTGCATGGTATACATATACCACGTTTTATTAATGCACTCATGAATTGGTGGGCACTTGGGTTGATTCCACATCTTTGCAATTGTGAATTGTGCTGCAATAAACATTTGAGTACAAGTGTCTTTTTGATAAAATGACTTTTCTTTTGGTAGATACCCAGTTGTGAAATTGCTGGATCAAATGGTAGTCTACTTTTAGTTCTTTGAGGAATCTCCATACTGTTTTTCATAGAGGTATACTAACTTGCAATCCCACAAACAGTGTATAAGTGTTTCTTTTTCTCTGCATCTGTGCCAACATCTATAGTTTTTGGTCTTCTAAATAAAAGCCATCCTAACAAGGATAAGGTAATATATCATTGTGGTTAAATTTGCATTTTCCTGATGATTAGTGATGTTGAGCATGTTTTCATATGTTTATTGGCCATTTGTCTATCTTTTGAAAACTGCTGTTCATGTCTCTTGCCTACTTTTTGATGGGGTTGATTTTTTCTTGCTAATTTTCTTGAGTTCTTTGCAAATTCTGGTTATTAAGCTTACATAATGAGAAAATATTCACAAGCTATATATCCAATAAAGGGCTATCTGTTCTACTGATTATTTTCTTGGCTGTGGAGAATCTTTAAAGAACTCCCATTTATTTTTGTTGCTGCTGTGATTGCCATTGGGGTCTACTTCATAAATTATTTGCCTAGGCCAGTATCTACAAGAGTTTTTACAATATTTTCTTCTCGTATTATGGTTTCATGTCTTTCATTTAAGTCTTTTTTCTATCTTTAATTTTTGTGTGGGGAGAGATATGGATCCTGTTTCATTCTTTTACATGTGGCTATCCAAGTTTCCTAGCACCATTTATTGAATGGGGATTCTTTTTCCTAGTGTATATTATTGTCTACTTTGTCAAAGATCAGTTGGCTATGTGTGGATGATTTTATATCTGAGTTTTCTATTGTTTCTTTGGTCTATGTCTCTATTTTTGTGCCAATATAATGCTGTTTTTGTTACTATAGCCTTGTAGTATAATTTAAAGTCTGGTGATATGGCCTCAAGATTTGTTCCTTTTGCTTAAGATTACTTTGGCTATTTGGGGTTCTTTTTTGGTTTCAAATGAAGCCTAGAATTATTTTTTCTAGAGCTATGAAATATGACGTTGATATTTTGATGGGTATTACATTGAATCTGTAAATCACTTTGGGTCATACGGATGTTTTAAAAATGTTGATTCTACCAATTCAAGAACAAGATATGTTTTAAAACACAATCTATACATTTAAGAGTCTCAAGCTCTAAACAGGATAAACTCAAAGAAACCCAGACATAGAAACCTCATAATCAAACTATTGAAAGAAAGTATCTTGAAAGCAGCTAGACAGAAGCAACTCATTATGTACACAAAATTCTAGGATTTATAGGTAATTTCACATATGAAACATTGGAGCCCTGGGACAGTAGGATGACATATTCAAATTGCTAAAAAATAAAAGAGTATCAACAAGTTATTCTATATCTAGCAAAACTAACCTTCAGAAATGAAGCATTTAATACAATTTAATATAAATGAATCAGAAAGAATGTATCACTAGCAGACCTGTCCTATAATACTAAAGGAAGTCTTTTAGGCTGAATAGAAAGGACATTAGAGATTAACTCAAATCTACATGAAGGAATAAGGAGCACTGGAAGTAGTAACTACATAGGTAAATATAAAAGACAGAATATATGTATTTTTGTATGAGTCTTTTTTTTCCTATGATTTAAAATATATCTACATAAGTAAACAATTATACCTCTGTTAGCAAGTATATAAGCTATAAAGGATTAATTTGTATGATAACAACAACATCAAATGGAAGGAGGGAATAGAGAAAATTTTCTATATGCTATTTAAAATAAATTAGTATTACTCCAGACTAGACTGATATATATTAAGATGATAATGGTAATTCCCAGGATAACCACCAAGGGAAAAAATATAGTTTGATTAGATATAGATATGGAGATAAAATTACTCATTAGAAAATGCAAATAATCAAATTGAGACATCATTTCTCATACAATAAGGATGTATTAACAAATATAGACAATAGAAAGTTTTGAAGAGCACAGGAATAAATAGAAACCCCAAGACAGTCCTGGTAGGAATGTAAAATGGTGTAGCTTCTCTGGAAACCATTTGGTAGTCCACGAAGATGTTGAGCCTAGACTTATGTGCCCCAGGAATTCCACTCTTAGGTATATACCCAAGAGAACTGAAAACACATGTATACATAAAAGCTTGTATAAAAAGGTTAATGGTAGCATTATTTATAATAACCAAAATGTAGAAAGAGCTCAAGTTGTATCAGTCTGTGTTTTTGAGTCTGTGAGCCTGAACAAGCTCAGTGGTTTGAAGAAGGAGTAGTTGCAGGAATGCTAGGGTTTGAATTTTTGTTTTTTCTGCTAAAATTCATGTTGAAACTTAAATTCCCAATGCAACAGTGTTAAGAGATGGAAACTTTAAGTGATTAGGCTATGAGAGCTCCACCCTTATGGGTAGGATTTTGTCTCATAAAAGGATTGGAGGGAGCTAGGTAGGGACGTAGGGACATTTCTGTCCTTTCATCCCTTCTGCCACATGAGGACACAGTATTCATCCCCTCCAGAGGATGCAGCAACAAGGTACCATCTTAGAAACAGACCAGGACCTCACCAGACACCAAACAACGTAGCACCTTGATCTTGGACTTCTAGCCTCCAGAACTGTAAGACATAAATTTGTTATTTATAAATTACTTCATCTCAGGTATTTTGTTATAGCAGCACAAATGAATATAAAAAGTTTAAAATACTATTTTTTAATTAATGAAACAGGTTGAGTTTTTAAATATATTGAATAAAGATCATATATAAGAGGCAAATGATGATTTGTTATATACATAGTATAATGATTATCACAAATTAACACATTCATCACAACCCATGCTGTACCTTAGAACCTCAGTATTTGTTTATAACTGAAAGTTTGAATCTTTTGACCAATATCTCTTTCCTGTATTCTCCAACCCCTGGAAATCACTGTTCTACTGTCTGCTTCTAAGAGTTTGAGTATTTTAGATTTCACATAGATGTGCAATTATGCAGTATTTTTCTGTGACTAGCTTATTTTACTTAGCATTACCATCCTCCAGTTTCAGCCATGTTATTGTAAACAGCAGGATCTCCTTTAATTTGAGGCTAATATTCCATTGCGTATCTTTACACACATTTATTCATCTGTCAATGGACACTAAGATTGTTTCCATCTCTTGGTTATTGTGAATGGTACTGTGAATGAACACAGGGGTGTGGATGTCTCTTTGAGATATTAATCTTATTTCCTTTGGATATGTACCTAGAAGTAGGATTGCTGGATTATATGGTAGTTGTATTTTTAATATTTTGCATAACCTCCATACTCTTATCATGGCCATACCAGTTTACATTCCCATCAACATTGTACAAGGCTGCCTTTTTTGTCTATACCCTCATTAACAGTTTTTATCTCTTGTTTCTTTGGAAATAGCCATCCTACCAGGTGAGAGATGATACTTCATTATGGTTTTGATTTGCATTTCACTTAGGATTAATAATGTTAGCTATCCTCACATATACCTATTGGCCATTTGTGTGTATTTAGAAAAAATATCTATTCTAGTCCTTTGCTCATTTTTTATTTGGGTTATTTGGGGTTCTTTGTTTGGGTTTGTTTTGGTTTGCTTCTACTATTGGGTTGTGTGAGTTTCCTTATGTTTTGGATATCAACCCCTTATTAGATATATAGTTTGCAAATATTTTCTCCCATTCCATAGTTTGAAAAGCTGTGCTCTTTGATTCCCAGGTAGAAAACTGATCTAGAATGGGAAATTTGAACATTGTTTCCATTTATTTTGGGAAAACAGGGCTTCTCTGTTCTCGCTTGACCTCTAGTACACCTGAAGCCATACGTCAAAGATCAAGACCAGAACAACAAGCAAAAATGAACTTATCTTTCAGTGCAGTTGAAACCTCCTCTGCAGATTCCCAGAAATCGCTTAGAGATGGTTTGAAGAAGATTCAGACACACTTGTCAAGAAGTAGGGATACAACAGCAGAATGTAAATGCAATAAAATGACACCATTTATACCTACGTGTGGATTTGATGTATGTTTAAAGTATATATATATATAAAGTTAACTATAATATCTCCAATGCTGATCACAACTGTCAAAAAGAGTATAATTTTTAAAAGTAAATGTTTGTTGTTCTATTATTTAATTGGTATATTAGATGTGTTAAGAGAATAAGAGAAAAGTCTTTTCATTATTCTAATATTTAAATAAGTCCCTAACTCTGAAAGCTTTTCATATATTTTTTGTATATTCTTTAACTTATAGTATCTATCATAAAGACATAAGTGTATCATAAATATGCACACTACGTGACTGAAGATGACTATATTTGTATATGTTCATGGACAAATTCCAAAAGTCTTTTGAAATTTTTCCAGGTCTGGAATTTAAAAACAAAAACAAATCCAAAATAACTGTCATCCCTCAAAGAAAATTCAATACAGTTACTAAAATATACAATAATTGACTAAAATTACTGCTTTAAAGCTATCTTAGAGTTTTTTTCCTCAAGATAGACACTAAGAGCTAAGCACTTCTTTTTCCTATATAATCATGAAACTATCATCACTTTATCAATTTATAATGATTTTCTGACAGTAAAAGGCAGAAAGGGAATAGCACTATACTACCCTAATAACAGTGTTCCGGACCACTGAGAAATTTTAATAGTTATAAACCAAATTATAGGATTAAAGAGGTCAGAGAGAGCAAATTGTTTTATACTCTAGTTTATATTTCTCATTTCAAGTACCTCAGGGAGTAAAAAAATCTTTGAAGCAACTATAAAATGTGAAATTTATCAAGTACTGAAATAAAATTTTATTTTTAATTTACCTACTTCAAGCAGAATGTGTACCTTCCTTTATATCACTTCTCCAGTAGATAGTTATAAAATTCTAAAATATATTTGACTTCTTGATAATTGTCATTTACTTTAATGATTATTAATTTTGCTTTTTATACACATTAAACATGTTTACATAGTGGAAAATATATTTTGCCATAAAAATAGTCAATACTTTTTGAATATAAAATTCAGTAATTAGAAACAAAGTCTTTCAATTAAATTATATATCAACATTCATTAATTGGTCTTAAATAGTCTACTTAGTAATTTAGACCAAACTTCATTTATAATTTTTTTCCCTAAAACTTTGAATAGCTCTTCGATTCTTGCTATGTTGGTGACATAGTCCTTGTGTAGGCATTTGATTTCTTCGTTTCTCACATTCCCTCTTCTCCACCTCTCTTTATATCTCTATCATGTTTTCCTGCTCACGTTTAACTAAAACATTTCTCAATTTTCTCTTCCACTATAGTCTCTTGTTTTGGAACAAGCTATTTCAAAATCATTATAAAACATCATCCATTTTATGTATTTTATATGTGCTCATTGTAAGTAATGTTGAATGTTTGGAAAAATTTGAAGACCATGAAAAACCATGTCAACAACCAGTTATTTGCATATATATTTGAAACATACATTTTTATATTTACATTTATATAAAGTTATATAATGATTTTTCTGACAACAAAAATGACAAAAAGGATAACATACTGGTTTAGTTTTCTCTTGCTGCTATAGCAATGGTTTATTATAATAAAATGGTTTGTTATAATAATGGTTTATTATAATAAACCATTACAATATCTCTGACTTAAATGAACAAAAATATAAAGTTCTGGAGGTCAGAAATAAAAAATTCAAAAAGCCTTAAGAGGCTAACATCAAGATGGTGGGGCTGCCTTTGTTTTCTAGGCTCTAAGGAGATAACATACTACCTTTCTTTTCCAGCTTCTAGAGGCTACCGTATTTCTTGGCTTGTGGTCCCTTTACACCTTCAAAGGCAGCAATCTCATCACTCTGTTACAATCATTGCATTTCCTCTCCAAGACTCGGATTCTCCTGCATCTCTCTTCCATCTTTTAAGATCCCTTGCTATATTGGGCCCAGCCAAATAATCCAGGATGATCTCTGCATCTGAGCTGTCTTTAATAAAGCACTTCTGTAAACTCTTTTGAATGTAAGGCAATTAGTGTATTTATAGGTTCCAGAGAATCGAACCTATGTATATATCACTGGAGACTATTAATCTGCTTATGTTATACACAAAGTGGTCCATGGAGTTAATATAATTACTAAGAAGCAGAAAACAGACTTTAAGCAAATTATTTTTGATTTGTTTGTGTTTGAGTTAATCAATGTTTATTTCTGTGATTTTCAGAAACAAATCTCAACTAAGCATTTCTTATCCTGGGTACGAATCCCTTCTCTATCCCTAAATTTTATGTAAAATGTTGTCATACAAACCCATATGGTATTAATGGTGCTTGGATAATAAAAAGAAGAGCTTTGTATACAGTTTTATGGGGAGAAGGATACAGCCAAGAAGAGTGTCAATAAACATATCATTAAAATTTAAAGAAGGAAGGAAAGGAGGAGGGAAGGAGAGGTAAAAGGAAAGAGGGAAAGAGAAGACGGCCAGGATCAATCTTTAGATCAAGAATTCTTAAAAATATTTGGTAAAAATCAGAACTTCCTTCAGAAACATTTGATCTGGATTGTAGTCATTCTCTCTCTCCCCATCTCGTCTATCTTTTCATTTATTGTCTGTCTCTTTTGAATGGGAAGATGTGTCTCTTCACATACTAAGAGACACATCTTCCCATTCAAAAGTAATACTATTTAGAAACAAAGAAGTTTTTCTGCTACAAGTTTTCTCAAATAAAAATATACACAAACACACAAGTGAATACAATGTTTTCTATCTGAAAAGTAGTGATATGATTTCGCTCTTTGAGTAAGGAATATGTGCAAATAGAAATTTCAGCATCTTTTTAAGAAAGAATAAAAGATTAAAGGGCAATTATAAAGCTGTCTGCTTGGTTGTAAAACTCATTTATATACTGTGCTATCAGTAAAACAAAAATTATGGGTAGTAAAATAAATCAAAATTGTGCTTAGCTCAGGTTGAAGTAATGGTATTTCTTATAATATGAATTTGATCTTGTATATTATCTTGATCATGTATATTACATGATCACATATTAACTTGACCATTTTTTTCTGAACAAGTGAAAGAATTCCATCTTGTGTTTTCTTGCTATACAATGGAAAGAAATAAAGTTTTGCTATAAAACATATTAATAAAACTGCTTTTAAGATAGTTACTTTTATTTATTACAATTTTAAACATATCTTTACAGATAATATTCATGGAATATGACTTGGATAATTAGGAAAAAGACAATAGTGCTGATGTAAGAATTAGTGATACATTTTTATTACCTCACACAAATGAACTTACAATGATTTTACTATCGGATTTGTCATTTCTTTTCTACCTTATGGTAAAAGCTAAATAGCACCATAATATATTGTGTATTATTATTTTATGTATATGCTTAGATGTTTGTTTATATGTTTTGAAAATTTAACACTAGAATTGTTTTTTGTAGAAATGAATCTGTGTCTAAATATATATCTTTGATAGTGGTTCCTAGCAGAGGTGTGGTTTCATGTACTTGGCTGAGTGAATCCTCTTCAGGAGAAATCTTTATAAGAGTGAATAAAGCAAGATAGATACAACAAATGGGTACACATGGAGAGAGACTGGTCTCAGGAGTCAGGAACATAAATCTTACCAAAAAGTTGCCTGTATTTGAGGCATTGTGGCCAGACTTTTGTATGTCTATATAATTCAATGCTAAAAGCAACAGTAGGTCCTCCTGTGTGAGAAAGCTCTTTTCAACCTGAGGACTGGGGCCCTGATGAAGGGGAGAGCTGCAAGCCATTAGCACCCAGCAGTAGAGGCAGCTAAGGCGTGGATGGAGACCACCAGGCATCTGCTATTGCTCACCTCTCGCCCCACCAAGATTCACTTTGTTGTCACTTCATGTTCGCTGCATCCAGGCACAGCTACTGCAAGATTCTGGATCATAGCAATTCTTAGGCAGAATTACAAGGTGGAGGGTGGGGGTGCGGTTAATACAATGCATTATAGGCTCCACTCCTATAGTTGGTCCTGGGGCCTAAAATTATACTCAACATCTCCCTTCTCTGCCACCCATTTAAAGGACACTGATCCTTGGCTGGTATTTCTGTTGGTCGAGGTGGCGTATTTGGTGAAGATCCATAGGGGATCTGAGGCCCTGGATACCATGACCTTCTTAGCTTGTGATTTTTCTACTTGCACATTGAGAAGAACCGAGTGTGGGATTACTGAGAACACTGCAGTGCAAAAGCTTAGTGCTAAATATACCCCTCCCTGTTCATCCTACCAAGCAGCCCTCTAAATGACCATGATGACCAGGACCAATTACCCCTGCTGTTTTGTAATTTCTCTTTGTGTCTGCCAGATAACTGGCATACAGAGCTCAAAGAAAACAGTTGGCAACTATCCCTTTAAGCTTAATGAGGCTCCTAATGTGTTCCCTGCTGTAATGTGAAGCACAAATTCTGCATGTAGAAATGGTGGCAAGTGGTGCCTTGCTACCTACATCCCTGGTTGGTGAACCCATACATTCTACCTGCTGGGGAAAGTACCCATTAGCTTAAGTGCTGATCGTTAGTTTTAGGACTATGCAGAATCATGAAGCATAACTTCCCGTTAAGTGTGGATATGATTAAAGTGCATGTGATGGAATCCATCTATCTCCATCTTTAAAATCTTTGATAAAAGGCACTAAATTCTGCTATTCCTCTGGGATGTAATATTTTAATTTACTCTGTTGGCCAGATGTAGTAACAGTGTAATGTGAAAGTTTCAGAAACTACAATTTTGTCTTTGTTATGACAGTCACTCTTACTCCAAAGATCAAGGAATCAATGTGAGGAATATACTGACTGCTAAACATGTCCATTTTGATATTCTCTCTCAGGTAAAATACATATTGTTTTGGTTCCTATTGTAAGTATTGTGAGGTGGACCTGAACTGGGACTTCATGAATTAGCTGACTGCCAAATTCCACAACACTAATAGGGGAGATCATGGTAGTGATTTTGGCTGCTGGGGTTGAGCACAAACTGAGAGTAGATGACTGGTAGTCCCTGTAAATTTGGCATGTTGCTCTTTCCCCAGAGTATGGTTAATTGAGTAAATAGTTGTGAACTTTTTAGAGAAAGACTGGGAAAATATCTGGTGTATATACTTGCCATGATATTACAATGTCTTTCCTCAAGAAGACCCAACCTCTCTTTAAGTCTTTTGTTATTTCTATTGTGGTGTATAAAAGGAGAAACATACCCACACCCCCCCCCACACACACACACACAACTATTACTTCAAACCTTTATTAAAATATTGCAACATTAGAATAGCTCTAAGATGAGTATTCAGGAAAGTGGGAGGGAATGAGAAATTTACTGTTTATGCTGATTTGGAAGATCAAAGTTCAATTTGTTCCAAGAATTGCTCACAAATCTCATTATGCCAACAGTGACCTTGCAGGAAGTGTACAAAAGTCAAATCTGTTTTTCAAGTTTGTCTTTTTTCTTTTTAATCAAAACATACTTATATATAACTTTAAGTCAGCCACTCAATGAATATTTATTTCTTACTTCTTATGTACCAATTAATTTTTAGATGCAAGGGAGAAAGGGAAAAATCAGACAATTATTGATCTAGAGCAGTTTGATCTACATATTCTGTGTGGATCCAGATGTATTACATTGAATATATAAAAGTATCATTGCCAATTAATTTTAACAGATACTAACATAGTAGCTATCATAAGCTCAAAGGCTGATAGAGACTTCTAAAGTTAAAATACAAAGAAAAAAAGAATTAAATACAGAATGCAAAATCCAAGAATGAGATAACTTTAAAAGGTCTAACATACATGTAATATAGAACACTAGGAGAAGAGTGGAGGAGAAATATTTGAAATTACAATGAGTAAAAATTTCAAAAATTAATGACATTCAGCAAGCTGACAAACACAAAAACACCAAGATAAATACCAAAATAACTTAATAAAATTCAAAAACATACCTATATGTATCATAGTAAAATATATACGATACTAACAACAAATGAAACTATTCAAAAAGCGGGAGTCAGGGACTTTTTTCCTTTGGGTAAATACCCAGTATTGGGATTGCTGGATCAAACGATAGGTCTACTTTTAGTTCTTTGAGGTATCTCCATACTACTTTCCATGGAGGTCATACCAGTTTGCAGTCCCACCAACAGTATGTGTTCCTTTCTCTCCCCATCCACTCCAGCATCTGTTATTTTGGGACCTTTGGATAAAAGCTATTCTTGCTGGAGTCAGGTGATATGTCATTGTGGTTTTGGTTTGCATTTCCCTGATTAGAGACATTGAGCATTTTTTCATATGTTTATTGGCAATGGATCTATCTTCTTTTGAAAAGCTTCTGTTCATGTCTTTCAACCACTTTTTAATGGGGGTTGTTTGATATTTTCTTGATTTGCCTGAGTTCTTTGTAGATTCTTGTTATTAGCCCCTTTATCATTTGTATAGCATATAATTTGCTTTGATTTTTGTGATATTCAATCTCATCTCTGAGTAAAAGAGAAACTGCATCTTGTCTACTGGTTGTCTAGGAACACTGATTGTTAGCTGACTTCTGCCAAATATTTTTTTCCTCCTTTTCTGAAGGAAAAAGTATTTTTGAAGCAAGTGTTTTATAGGTCAGTCAGCTGGGCTTTTTTTCTTTTCTTTTTGAGACAGAGTCTCACTCTGTTGCCCCGTCTAGAGTGCCATGGCATCAGCCTAGCTCACAGCAACTTCAAACTCCTGGCCTCAAGTCATCCTTCTTGCCTCAGCCTCCCAAGTAGCTGGGACTACAGGCATGCACCACAATGCCTGGCTAATTTTTTCTCCGTATATATTTTTATTTGTCCAGCTAATTTTTTTCTATTTTTTTAGTGGAGATGGGGTCTCATTCTTGCTCAGGCTGATCTCAAACTCCTGAGCTCAAACAATCTGCCCATCTTGGCCTCCCAGAGTGCTAGGATCACAGGGGTGAGCCATTGCACCCGGCCTAATATTCATATTTTAAAACTTAAATCATTCCTTATTAAGTCTTCACCTTAGGGGTTCTTTTAGTTCACCTGTGGATTAATGCCAATGTCGGCCCAAATAAATGATGCTGACTGTCTGATTCATTCCCTGTGATACTCAAAGTACAATACTGTATTTGGGTTGGAAGCTCATAAATCTTTGAGGTTGAGTATAGTGAAGTTTCTAGGTGCACTCTGTTCTGATAGCATTAAAGATGAGATTTGAAGCTCTCCCACAGCAGCACTGTAGTTTATCTGTAGTTGATACTATTGTAAATGACAGCCTAGTGGTAATCTAATCAATAATTTAAGTTTTCTATCCTGGACCAAAATATCCATGAGGGAAGGAATTCCTAAAGTAATACATTTGATATCTGGATAAAAGATTTGGTACTTCAGAATAGTTCACTCAAATTGACATGTTGTATTTGCACACTCTCCCACATTCATTAATGATTTAAAGACTTCTGTTTTTCAGTGATACGTTTTTCCATTATTTATTTCCACTAAGGTAGGGATAATTAACTTCACTTTTTCTAGTTCAGGTTGTGATTGAACAAAAATATTTTATAGCATGTTACTATGTATCATTTTTTGTCATTCTATAAATTCATCACATGGCAGGAATGTTGAAATTTGGGCTACATAGTTAATCATTAAGTATTTTTGTCCAATATATTAGTATTTTATCAACTAACATCCATTATGTATGCCTCATCTACTTCCAAACTTAGTTTCAAGTCAATTTTTAACAAAGAATTACAAATTGAAGTTCCAGGAGAAGAAATATTGAATAAAATGTGTAAAAATACAACTTTCCCCTCAAGAAA
This sequence comes from Mirza zaza, assembly GCA_008750895.1. NCBI lineage: Eukaryota > Metazoa > Chordata > Mammalia > Primates > Cheirogaleidae > Mirza > Mirza zaza. The sequence continues at coordinate 81,981 of VSMD01066941.1, forward strand.
AAAAACACTATTCTGCAATAATTTTCAGCTCACTTTTCTACATCAGGAATAGAAACTTTGAAGTCATCACATGTCCTGTATTTTATATATATATTAATATCATGAAGGTTTCCCCAGGAAAACTTTCTCTAATCAGGGCAATAATAAACTAAATTGCATAAAACAATCAGAAATTTGTACTTAGTTACTGCAATCTGCACTGCCTATTTTCCAGTTTATGTTAACTCTTGTTTTCCCCCCCTAATAGTAAAAGTTACAAGTTTCCATGTTAGTTAATGGAACATTTATGAAGTAAACACTTGAAACAATAGGAGCACCAATATGTGAAAGTGATTCATGTGGTAGGAAAAATAAAACTTAATGTCCTGGCCCATTTTAAAACATACCTAAGAACGTGCTTACGATTTAGAAAATTCAATTGGAAAATTTCTATTTGTTTGTTGTCCTACCTAATGGGTAAAATGTTACTGACAAATATAGTTATATTTGGAAATGAATTAGAAGGATGAATAGCAGGTGATTAGAGCAGTCTTTTAATAAAACAGGTAACATTCTATTTTTAAGTTTTCTTTTTGAATTGGAATATGCATATTGGAAAGTATAGATGACCTAATTATACTGTTCAATTTTAATGTATTGAACATACCTACGTAAAAGGCTTTCTGAGAAAGTATTAACAATGCCAGCACTTCAGTATCTCTTTCTGGTCACTACCAGATTGACCATGGGTAACCATTATTTTGACTTTTAACCTGAAAAAGTAGTTGGGCTTGCATTTGTACTATACATAAAACCAAACAAAATACCTGGGTTCTTTTGTTCAACATTATTTGTGAAGTTTCTCTGTATTATTGCATGCTACTACATCATTCATTCTCACTGCTGGTATTAAGTGGGGCCTTTTAAGAAGTGATTAGGTAATAAAGTCTCCTCGCACAATGTTTTTTCCCTACAGAGAATGCAGTCCTCACCAGACAGTTGGACTTCTACCTTGATCTTGGGCATTCCAGCCTTCACAGCTGTGAGGACATAAACTTCTGTTCTTTATAAATTTGTCAGTCTGTGGTATTCTGTGATAGTAGTAAAATCAGACTAGTAGAGAGATTGAATTATTTAAAAAAAATAGAGGGAAAAGAGAATAGGGAGTTATTGTTTAATGGAAACAGAATTTAAGTTTTGCAACATAAAAAGAGTTCTGTGAATGGATGGTGGTGAGGGTTGCATAACAGTGTGAATATAGCTAACTACTGAACTGTACGCTTAAAAATGGTCAAGATGGTACATTTTATGTTATGTGCATTTTACCAACACTTATTAAAAAAAAAAAGCTTTTCAAAAAAAAATAAATAAACAGTACCCACATAAAAAGTCCAGACCAAAATGTTTTACTGGCAAACTTTCACACACATGTAAAGAAATACTGTACTTCACAAAATATTCCAAAAAATTAAACCAGAGAAAACATTCCATAATTCTATGAGGCGAGAATTATCCTGAAATCACAATAAGGCAAAGATACCACAAGAAAAGAAAACTTCAGAGTAACGTCTCTTATATAGATACCAAAATACTCAATAAACTGATTCTGTAACATATAAAATCACACAATATAACTAAGTGGGATTTATCCTGGGATGCAAGGTTAGTTCAACATCTTGAATACAATGAAACAGATAGGAAATTCAGTAGATTGGAAAGGAATACTCTGAAATAATTATTTACAATGTGGCATTTCATTCCAAATTCAAATTAAGAGTTCTTCAAATATTTCCTTTTAAAATCATAAGATAGTCTTATTGTTGACCAGCTAGCCATTATCTTACTCTTCCATCCAAGTGCTAACCAGGCCCGACCCTGCTTAGTTTCCGAGATCAGATGAGATCGGGCACGTTCAGGGTGGTATGGCCGTAGTATCTTACTCTTAAATGGTACGGCACATCTGTCACATGTTTAAGGAATTGTGTTTCAAATGAAGGTATTCATATATAAACACAGGAATCTCAAAGGTCAAATTTCTGATTTGAGTTCTAAAATAACTGCAATATAGGCATTCTCTAAATCTAAAACTAAAATTTAAGTCATTGTGATTTAAAGATATTTTCATTGAGATTTTGTATTGTATTAATATTCACTTAGTGTTAAATATATCTTTGTAAGAAAACTGATATTTTTCCTTTTATTGCAATATATTATATATTTTTATGTTGCTTCTGGTCAACACAAGGCTAAATTCAATGTACAACTAAAAAAGCTAATTCATTCTCATTTATTCATTCAAAAATATTCTACCATGTCAGATATAAACTGGATATTGAGGAAATAAAGATAAAAGTCAATGTCATTGTTTTTAACAAAATATGATTTAGAGGCATAGAAAAATAAATTAGAAACATGGATCTAAAGTTCTATCAGGGATGGAGTTAGAGGTGTAAGTCTAAATTTGATAAATCTACAACATCTACATGAGATCACTCAGGGAGAGTTTATAGAGTCAGAATTAAAGAGGAACAAATCAGGAATTGAGCAAACTCGATATCTAAGTATTGGATTCAGGGAGAAAGTATCTTAAATATTTGTGAAAAGAAAGTCAAGAAGGACAGGAAGATAAACATGGATAAATAATATTTCTGAAGACAATGAAAGGTCTCTAAAGAGTACAGACAGTTGAGTGTAAAAAGGTGTAGACACAGAGTTGATTTGGTAGTTAGGATGTCATTGAATATCCTGGCAAAGAATGATTACAGTGTGGAGGAGGAAAATATAGGTGACAAGAAAGCTGTGATTTATACAAAGTTGTGGTAGGTAGATTAATGCTTTACCAAAATGTCCATGTCTTAATCCCTGGAATCTGTGACTGTTACCTTACTCGATGTAAAAGGGAATTTAAAGATGTGAATAAGGATACAGATCTTGAGATAGGGGGATTATCATAGATTCCTCAGTTGGTCTAATCTAGTTGAATGAATCCTTAAAAGTGGAGAATTTTTTTTTTCCCCAGCTGTGGTCAGAGAAGGAAGAACGTGACGATGGAAGAATGGCCAGAGAGATGCAACTTTCATGGTTTGAAGAAGGAAGAAAGGCCATGAGCAAAGGAGTGTGGGTGGACTCTAGAAATTAGAAAATGCAATGAAATGGATTCTTTCCTAGAACCTTCAGAAAAGGTCACAGCCCTGCCAATGTCTTGATTTTATTTCAGTGAGATCTAGGTGAGACTTACAGAATTATAAAATATTAACAAATTTATGTTGTTTTAAGTCATTAAATTTGTTGTGATTGTTAGCTATAGAAAGGTGATACAAATCAGACAGTGATCATGGGTATAGGCTGTAGGAGGCAAATGATAAGCTCTCCATATAATTAAAGTATCAAAGAATTAAAGTTTAAGTTCAAGAATATGGATAAGCAGGAATAAAGAAAGATGAAAGGTAAAACAAAAGATGTTGAAATAGAATGTTAAAGCTAAACATCTTAAAGATATATATATTTACATTATATAGAAATATAGTTGCTCATTTTTAAAATATTATATCTCATATTTGTGTAAGTGACAAAGTGAAGTAGGTGAGTTAGGCAAGTTACTTAACTTCTCTAAGCTTTCAATTGTCATGTATATTAATATGAGAATAATGTTTCTCCAAAATTGTGGTAATGTAGATTAAATACTCCATGTACAAATTGTAACACATTTACTGGTATAATATACTAATACTGTAAACACAACAATGATGCTGTATAATCCATTAAAGAGTGGGTTTCCTAGGTCTCATTAGATTTAGGTAGTATCAATGAAAGGTATTTTATTTTTCAAATCTAGTGCCTATAAAATTCCTTTAAACATCCTGTTTCTGAACTGGTTAACTTAACTCACCCTAGACTCTTTGGAGTCCAAAGTTCAGAAATAATTTTAAATAGAACTATAAAAATACACATTCCCAGAATTTAATAAAATTTAATTATAACAATCATTGATTTAGAAGATTTAAAATGCATATGCTTACCATTTTATAGATTCCTTTATATCTACACCATTATTATCTTCAATAAAATAGCAAAATTTTCACTAACTTTTGAACTCACTTATGGTGTTTGAATATATAACTAAAAATACTTTATTTTACATTTTTGAATCAGTCTATTTGTTGAAGTCTTATTAGAATTATTTTATTCAAGAATCCATATTTTAGCATAACAATAACTTTCAGTTTTTAAGTTCTTGACAAAATTGCAGAGTTTATCCTACTGAAAATAGCCTATTGTCTTATGGTACATGACACAGTTCAAAATAAACTTGCTGTCAACTATTTGACTGAACTATTTGTTCCCTAGAAGACATTGGTAATAGAAATCATCATACTACATGTTAAATAAAGCCTCAGTGAAGGTTGAATGTAGGAAAAAGGAGAGATGACCTGATTAAGAATGTTGACAATGAAACAAACTTTCAATGTCAAACTCCCTGAGTATAATTTTGAGAAGTCACTGAAGTAGGTACTCTTGGTTTACAAGAATTAATTCCTTAATTTCAATTAAAAAGAAACGTTGTTAGGCCACAAACAAGTTCAAGTGGAAATTTTACCTTTATTGCTTGTGTAGAATATTGTCCACAGCTGAATCCTTTCAGTCCAGCTATGGCCGGGAGAATGTAAATAATTATCTCACAGATGCAAGAACCAAGCCAACAACAGTACAAGAACAACAATACAGCCTGTGGTGGGTGTCTCTACAAAGTACTCATGATATCTCTTCTCTGCTTTACTGAGTCCCCTTAGGTTCCAATGCATAATCTACAAAGGCTCCCAAAGAGCCTCATTGACCATGTGAGAAGGACTGAGAACCCCTAAATTTAAGTGAACAACATGTTAAATTTCCAAGTTGCCATGGTAATGTGAAAGTTACAGATACCATATTAAATCACTTTTATCAGACCCAGACAAAATAGGCCTTGGAAGGCACAAAAGAGAGGATGTCTCATCCTTGTATGTCTGAGATAAGAACTGTTTCCAAGGACTTTCTAAAAACCCATTCATTTATATCCTTCACACATCTCCTGCTTTGATAAGGTCTATTAGTAAACACTCCTTAGGACTACAGTAATTCATGTAAATGTACTTAGAAGAACACTTGCCCGGTACCCGCAATTGAGCTGACAACAATTCTGGCTTCAAACTTTGCAACCAAACAACTGTTTTAAAAGCAGCTTATTTAAATCTTTTTGCTAACAAAAGCTCCTCTTACCTTTTCTTCACTGAATGCACTAGTGTTGCCATTTTGTGCATTCCAGATTATCATCCTTATTTCTATTCTCAAGTAAACCTAACATATTAGTAAACGATTTTCTATAAGCTTTTTTTTTTTTAAGGTTGAAAATATATAAAGATTCTGTGGAGAAGAACTAAAAGGGCTTTTCACTAATCTGTCACATATCTTTTTAACCAAGGGTAATTGGCACTATGGAGGTTGTACTCCCACTAAATTCGAGTCTGTGCAACATAAAACCACTTAGTACAGACACCTGCGGCTTTCTGAGGGCTCTATTTCTGGGCATGTGCATTAAATACTTGTTCCAGGTGTACTTTGAATGTTGGAGAAGTAATGGACCTGAGCCATTTAGGAACCATCAACTAATGACAGATAGGGACTTAGTTTCCTTGCCCCCAAGAGGGAAACTCGGGTATCTGCTGTACACCTCCCTGAGGTTGCTAACGGGATCAACACTTCTTCAACAGCAATAACCTATATAATAATGTACATTCTACTGGCTTCTTTCCTATCCCCTCTCACTTGTCCTCTCCTCTATTGCCTTTTGGATTCCTCCCAAATAAAGTACTTGTACTCAAACCATTGTCTCAGTTTCTACTTGCAGAGGAAAGCAGCGTAAGAAACCTGGTAGTATCATTAATTCTTAAATGGTTTCACTAACATTTTGCACTAATGTTATTTTTCCCTGAAGTGCATAAAACCTGACCTGTAAGTTATAAAGTTTCATATTTCGATAACTTTGCTCACTGAGTCCAAAATACGCTTTTCTTTCTCCAGCATTTAGAAGGAGTCATTCTTTTGTTGAGCATCAAAAGAATTGACTTTCATTGGAGAGACATTACAAAAAAAAGTATCTTTAAAATCTAGGAACCTATGTAGCATGATGAAGTGTTCACACTATTCAAACTATGAATTAAATGAGTCCAACTGAGGGAATTATTAGAACACCATTCTCATAATCAAGCTAGAGGATCCGTAAGTGATGTGGCAGGTTGAGTCTCCCATACTATTTCCCTCTTAGTCCTTCCAGTGGAACAAAATCTTGCTTATTTGATTTGATCAAGAAGCTAAATGGAAGGATGTTTTCCTAATTCTCTTCAGCAGTAGGGGGAGCTTTCAGCTTGTGTGGAGCTGAATTGTATTTCTAATTTATTTTTTGGTAGAGAAAAATCAGAAAAATGAAACTATGGTTCTTTCAGAATATGTTTGGGAAGAATTAGGCAGTCTCTGATTCCATTTTCATAGATGACATGATATCTTTTATTTCCTCACAATGAGAAAAGCAGCATTGCTTCTTGCCGACTAACTGAAGTAGTCTAGTCCCTTTATTAGATCACTTCATGTGGTTTATATTCTGAAACACTGACAGTATTTTAGAGCTCTTAAAATTATGTTACAATCCTCAACTTCTCAGTTGACAACTGACAACATGTCTAAAGGAAACAAACTTTTGACAAATAGTGATGGGAGTAATAACCAAATATATATTTCCAAAAATAAGTAAATTAGATATGAATTAGCTTGGCCTTCAAAGAATAAAGACTATAATACACATACCTATGTATGTGGACTTTATGAATTCAAAAACATTTTGAATAAATGGTCAATTAACTTGAAGGGGAAGACTTATGTTTTCATATTGAAGTGTTCCTCATTTCTAAGACACTTCAATATAGAATTGGAATATATACTGCTTTTTCTTTCTAGCTAATTTATTGTTTAATTAGCTACATAGATTTAAAATTGTATGTGAACACAAGTCACTGAAATTGTACTCAATGATCTCATAAAAATGCCTACTAGAGGGGGAAAAAGGAATACAGGGGAATTGTTTTGTTATAGGAAACCACATTCTCTTGACTATTTTTGTGATCTTTTGTTTAGAATTCCTCTAACACATCATTCTTATTTCTGTATGTATTTATAGAGGGAACAGTTTGGCATCGTGAAAGTAGCACAGCTTTGCAATCGTAAAACCTAACCTCACGAGGTTGGACTATAAGCATTTATTGAATGTCTATGTCTCAGATTTTTTGTTAGGTGCTTTGCATGTAATATTTGGTTTAATTTGGCCCTCAGAGCAACAATATGATACATCATAAATTGTGGTAAGAGTATACTCTAGAAACTGTTAGGGTTAAAATTGTGATTCTTATTTCCAACGTGTGCAATCATGGGCAAATCACTTAACTTCTTTGTATTACACAGTGCAAAAACTAAAAGAAATAGAAATGATGATGGCAGTACCTACATTATAGAGTTATTAGGGGAGCTCTTAGAGTTATCTTACAATCCTCAGCTTCTTAGTTGACAACTGACAATTTATATCTAAAGGAAACAAACTTTGAGAAACAATAGTGAAGGAAGTATATAACAACTAAATATGTTTCTTATTTTAAAATGTTTCAATTACCATTTTGGAAATAATGTACACTAGTCTGTTTTAATCCATAATTTTAAATTTAACAGGTGATTAGAAGTGGAATAGGAAATGGATTATTTGTCAAAATACAATGACATTTTCGGTTACATTGATCACTTTTGTAACGCTTGAGTCATAGCCGAAAGTGTGCCCATCACCCAAATAGTGCTGATTGCACCTGTTAGGTAGGTTTTTGCCCATCTACTTCTCCCCTATTCCCCCTGCTTTTCACTGAGTTTTACTTCTCTGCATATGTGTGCTCATTGGTTAGTTCCAATTTAATAGTGAGTACATGTGGCAATTGTTTTTTCATTCTTTAGATAACTTCATTTAGGATAATGGTCTCCAGTTCTATCCAAATGTTTGCAAAATGCATTAATTCATCGTTTTTACAGCTGAGTAATATTCTATATTATACGTGTACCACATTTTGTTAATCTACTCATGCATGAATTGATGGGCACTTGGGTTTATTCACATCTTTGTAATTATGAATTGTGCTGCTATAAACATTAGAGTACAGGTATTTTGACAAAATGACTCTTCCTTTGGATAGATACTCAGTAATGGGATTGCTGATCAAATGGTAGGTCTACTTGTAGTTCTTCGAGGAATCTCCATACTATTTTCCATAGAGGGTATACTAATTTGCAGTCCCACCAATAGTGTATAAGTCTTTCTTTCTCTCTGTAGGCACACCAGCATCTACTGCTTTGTACTTTTTAAAAAGCCATTCTAACAGGGGTAAGATGATATCTCATTGTGGTTTTGTGTTTCTGTTAATTAGTGATGTTTAGCATTTCTCATATGTTTATTGGCCATTTATCATTTTGAAAAACTTGTTCATGTCTTTTTCCCACTTTTTAATGTTTTTTTTTTGCTAATTTGTTTATGTTCTTTGTAGATTCTGGATATTAGCCTTTTATCAGATGTATAGTTTGTGAATATTTTCTTCCATTCTATAGGCTGTTTATTTGCCCTGTTGATTTCCTTAGCTGTGCAGAAGCTTTTTAATTCAATCAAGCGTTATTTATTTTTGTTGTTGTAATTGCCATTGGGGTCTTAGAAAATGTAGGAAAAACTTTTAGACATAAGCCTAGGCAAATAATTTATAACTAAGACCCCAATGGCAATTATAAATTTTTCTAATGGGTGAATCCAGATTAAGATTTGAATATGGATCTGTCTGAATAGGTATCCTTTACTCTTATGTTATAAAGTCATGACACAGTCCAATGTCCTGCAGATGAAAAGCAGCAAAAGAAAATTAAAGCTTAGTACTTGTGACACAGAAGGCATTCTATGCATATTTTCATGGAAGATGAATGAATAAGTTAATAATGTGTCTGACTTCTGACTCTTTCCATTATATTAGGTTGCTTCTAGCTCAGGCATATGAATATCAATTGAAGGAAAGCCTTTGATCTCCTTGTGACAAGTCAGATGAGTAGTATCATCTGTCCTACCAACCACAAGCCAAACTCTGAAATGATAAATGTTGTGAGCTATAGGAAATCACTTTGAAAACTGTAAAACATCATTTAGGTTTATGTATGCCATTATCTGGCAGGTGACATAGTGCATGTTAAAAAAACAAGCCTGGGTTGAATCTTGCTAGTTTTGTGACTTTGATCTAAATACTAAACCTTACTAACCCTCATTTTATGGATGAATGACTAATAGTTCCCAACTAATAGTGAAAGGTGAATGTGATAGACAGTACTTGTAAAGTCCTAACTTATTCTTTCCCATGATGCTGACCAACAAAGTGTTCTGTATCAGCTAGTTGTTACTATCATATTAATACAGTTATTATGATTACTGTTGTTTTAGCAAGAAATATTTGTAGGCAGCATTTCATTGGAGAAATAGCAAATACCAGGCATATGTGCCACTGTGTTCCTGCCCTGTGAAAATGGCAGATGTTGCTAATTCACAATGAGCTTTTTCTTCCTGCTGCACCAGGCAGTTGCTACTGACTACAGTGATAAATGGGAAGCAAGTTATTTGCCGCGTTTCTCTCTTAAGTTCATTTTCATAGACCACATTAGATATGAATGAATAGGGATAATGATGCAAATGCAATTTTTACAACATTTCTAATTTCTTTAATGAAATCCTGAAGATACACTTTTGATGCAGAAGCGGAGTCCACCAGTAACTGTCAGAAAAAGATGACTTTAAAAGTTTCTCTCATCTAATCCTCTTACATACCTACACAAATTATGATTTCGAGTCCACAAACCGATACTTGGAAAGTAAATGACACTTCCAAGATCACACAGCAATTAGATATTGAAACAAAGAACCTGAGTCTCATAACCACAAACCACAAAACAGCAAGTATTCAAGTAACCTGAGGATTCCTAAGGGAGGAGGAAAGCCATACTTACAAAAACTTTAAAATCCAGCTCAAATCTGACCTTTCATGTAGCCTTGTCTACACATTTCAATCTTTTATTCTCCTTTCAACATTTTCTCATTTTAATAAGCATTTAATAACTATTTTATTAACTATTACGGAGCACCTTAAATCACAATCCAATAAGACCAATAATTTGAATACAGGAAAGTGCCATAAATACATGTGGTTATGTTAAAATGTTCCAAAAGAATTCAGAGATGGGGAATGCCACTTCAACTTATCTTACCAAAAATAGCTTCACATAGAGAGTGGTGTTTGAGCTAAGAAGGCAGCAAGAACATGAAGTGATCCTGAAACAATGGAGTGTATTTTGTTTCACTAGGACTACTTGTATTCATACTGGGAAGTTGTGGGAGATAAAACAGTATAAATGTATTACGGATACATGGGCTTGGTTTTGAATTCTTGGCCTAGACTTTGGGTTTTGTGTGTAGTTGATATTGTGCTGAGCGGGTCAGACTCACCCTTAGCAATGAAAATTCAGTTTCCATTTACTGGGAGGACTGGTGGCAGTTAGCACTCAGCTACCAAGCTCCTTTTTAGCCGCAGACCTCATGCAATGACTTGTTGATTTGAGTTAAAAGTTTGGCCCCCCTTAGCCCAATTAAGCTTGATGTTGGTGGGTTACCTCGGCTGTTGTGAATATATCCTGCATTGCAGCCTAACTTCTGCCCCTGCCCTATCCTGCTCACTCCCCTACCACCCCCCCCCCCATTTATCTTGAGGACTTCTAAATACAAAAAACTTGCTGATTTTCTCTCTATACTCTCAATTACTCTCATTACTTCAGTTCTGACACCAAATGTGTGTGTGCACGTGTTTTTCTTACCCCCTATACCAAGCAGTGCTATAATTCTTTGTAAACATCAACTGGGTGCTCTGTATTAATTTTACTCAATTCTGACTCTGTCTGCTTAGAGATACCATTGGATCCCACAGGTTAAGGGCTCAGATCTGCAAGATGGGCCCCACTTCAGAAATCATTCACAAGGCCAGGTCATCACCTGTGCTTGACTTACTGGCTATAAATCAGAGGTTCCCATGACTCCTGCATCTAGGGCTCCATCATTTGCTAGAATGGCTCAGGGAAACACTTCACTTACACTTACTGGTTTATAACAAATACAATTCAAGAGCCAAATGGAAGAGGTACAGAGAGTGAGGTATAAGAGGGCACAGAGAATCCATGTTATTCCACATGCCAGGTGTTGACCAGCCCAGGAGTTCATTTTAGGGCTTTATGGAGGCCTGTATTATGAATGATTGATTCAATCATTGGGCATTGGTCCTGAGTGATGGAAGGAGCTGGAAGCTGAGTCTATTCCTTTCTAAATGACAGGGGCTAGGGGTTGAAAGCCCTAACCCTCTAATCCAGGGGTACTCAAACTTTTTAAATGGGGGGGCAGTTCACTGTCCCTCAGATCATTGTAGGATGGCCAGCTGTGGCAAAGATACCTGGTGGGCCAGATAAATGTCCTAGGCGGGTGGCATGTGGCCTGCGGGCCGTTGTTTGAGGATATCTGCTCCAATCAATCATTTAGTTGGTTCTCTGGCAACCAGTCTTCATCCTAAAGCTATCTAGGAGCCCCCAACCACCATTTTACTAGCATACAAAAAGAACTTTGAAGATTTCAAGAATTTTAGGAGCGGTATGCCAGGACATGGAGGAAGAGACCAAGTAAATATCTCTTCATATCACAACTTTCTAATAAACTTAATGCTCATTAATCTCTATTTCAGAGTTTGTTTCCTTGGGAATGTGACTTAATAGTTACAATATATGGGAAAACAGGGAATTACAGAATGTTTTAGATACAAAAAGTGCATTAGAAAGTTAGTACAATTGCTTTTCTTTCAAGATATCTGATTGAATTCAACCTTTCTCTCTGCTCCTCTCCAAGTACTAATAAAATGATATAAAAATAAACCTATAACAGCAAAAACAGAACTTTCAGTAAAAAAAAATAGGTATTTCTATGAACTTTTGCAAAAAAAGAATATGGAAGTCAGTATTCATGAAAAGTACCTTGAAAAGGAAAGCAATAAAAAAAGGTAGCCCAAAATAAGACAGGAGAGGTCTGCAGTGAGGGAGAAGACCAAGGATTGTTAAAATATGAGGCATAAATGAAATTCCTCCTTAAATTCAGTGTATATCTTAAGACACAAAGGTAAAAGAAAATAAAAAGTTTAAAATAACAGCTTGATTGAGGAGAGAAGGCATGACATATATAAGGTAAATCCTCATCTTTCTTAAAAGAGCTTCAAGAGATATGTCAAACTGATAATTTTAGAAAAGAAGATTAAGTGTAGAACCTCCAAACATGGAGCCATTGCCAAATTCCTACCACTGAATTTGAGAAAATGGGATGGGAATGGGCAGAGGAGCAGCCAATTCTCTTTATCCTAAGCTCCTCTGAACCATTTTATATTGTTTTCATCCATGCCTATATTCTTTCAGATATATTTAGAACAAGGTGTGTATTAATCCAATAGAAAAGATAATTGGGGAAAGGGTACAGATAGAGAAAAGAATTAGGATACCACTGAAATTTAGCCAAGAATTATGATGGCAATGGGAAAGGAATGTGTTGCTATCGTTTTCAAGATTAGGTGACTGAGAAAACAGAAGACAAGAAGAAACAGAAGAAAATGTGGTAAGTTGGGTAGAAAGAGCATTATAAACATTCTTTTGGTTTAGATATACAGGGAATAAATGCTAGAACATGCTCAGCAGGCCACTGGAAGTGTGAGAATAAAGAACGGAAGATAGTTAAATAGTAGAATCTATTATGTGACTTTTAAAGAGAAACTATCTTGAAAAATTAATCCTTGTGTTTTCTATTCATCCTTTTCCTTCCCCTTTCATTTAAAAGGATTGAAGTATCTTTAAAAACGTCTAGAATTGTGGTAGGAGAAATTAGAAGAGAAAGAAACAACTCCAATTTGAATTAATAAACTTCCTAAGTGGCTTCTTGGCCGTCAATATGGTAGAAGCAGAGGAAATGTGAACAACAAATTGATAGCCATAGGAAACTTTAGAAAGTTTTATGGAAAAGAAAAGAAACTATCAGCAGTCCACGTTAGAGTAAAGCAGAATCTCAGACAATCGAATGGGGTAGAGAGGACGCTGGGTTCAGGAAATGAAGGGAGCCCAGTGTCAAAGAGAGAAGGGTATAACTTACCCCATTTTATAGCCTAAAGGGTCTGGATGAGCTGGTTAGAGAGCAGCTGGTTATTATGTAGCCAGCTAAGTGTAAGACAATGTAACAGCTGAAAACTGTAACTCCCTATTCAGGCGAGCACCTTACCTCACCTGAAGACAGGCCAGCTGGGCTTCATCTTCCTACAGAACAAATACTTCCCATCAACCATCGCCTTTATATCACCAGAGACTCAAGAAAAGGATGCCCTTTCATGCTATGAAATTTTGAGTCCCCATCGAAACTGCCTCATAGGCTTTGCCACAGCCAAGGACATTTGTAAGCATCACCAAAGCACAGAAAGTTCTTGCCTTCTAAAGGGTAGGGTGAACGGGGCTGGGCATGGGGAAAAGCAGATTTGTCATACCATGCAATTATCAGTTAATCGTACACTGGAATATTAGCACTTTATTTTCCAATGTCTATGAATGCTGAGTTTTTTTCCTCCCAAATTTAGTAGAATCTTGGGGAAAAAAGAGAATTCTTATCCAATAATCTCATGTTCTCACATAGAACAGGCCTAAAATGAATACTCATTAATACTTGCTGACTTAAAACTTGTAGATTAAAAATGTTTCATTATATTCTTTGGAGATTTCTAAAAATCGTATGTAGAGTTATACTCTATTCTGAAAAGAAAACTAATTCAAAGGTTATGCATACATGAAAAAAAGTGTTAGTATAAAGAGGACACTTCTCTCTTTTCTCACTGTTTTCCACGTGCTTTTCTTAGTCCTCTGTGAGAACAGGAAATTCTCTTCAAACATAAAAAACACCAGAAGAAAGAGAAATTATATAAACCAGCTTGTCCTAGTCTCTAAAATATTTCAAAACCAAGCTTATCTCTTTTTAAAAGTATTCATTTCTTTGCCTCTTCAATTTTTAGTCTTTCTTTGACTTAAAAGCTTGGATAAAGATAAATGCATTCAAAACCTAAATATTTTTAAAGAAAACTTTGCCAGCAAAAGTGACCTGTGACTTCCTGAGGCTGTTAGAACTTTTATATTTAATCATCTTGTGTCCATTTGCCAAAAGATCCACAAAATCATCTGGTAATGACTTTGAGATATCACTTTTAGTGACATCATATGCCTTTTATCATGAGGCATTGCTCAGCAAATTTGTATTACATTTTCATATATAGTCAAATAAAGTCTCTGGTTAGTTTCTTAGCTTTTAATAACAAGGCATAATTTTTATCCATTCTACATGCTCATAAATTAGATGTGAATATAATTTTTGCATTGACCTAGACCCTCAATGCACAGTTATCACATATATAAGACATATCTTTCTTAAAGAGATACAGATTATTATTATTATTATTATTGTTATTGTTCTATTTAGAGATGAGGCCTTACTATATTGCCCTGGCTGGACTCGACTCAAGTAATTCTCCTGCCTCAGCCTCCCATGGAGCTGGGACTACATTTCCATGCCACCGTGCCTGGCTTGATTATTTATTCATTTACTTCCACAAGACTCTCAATTATAAATTTGACATTGTCACTAGATCCATGCATTTATTCAAAAAGTCTGTGTCTTAAGAGGTGCCAAACATTAAAGTAAGTGTAAGAATAGAAAGTTGAAGCACAGAGCCTCTGATCAGCAAAGAATACACTGGCCTGGTGTAACTGGTCTCCATATATGTGGGCTAACATATTGTTATTTCAGGAATTAGTAGGTATCAGTAGGAAAAAAAGCACCAGTGTTTATTGATACAGTTTTAGGAACTGTGCCCACACCAACTCATCTTGCTTCATTTAGTACTCCCTACTGTTTAGCAATAACAGAAGGGAGCCATCTATGCATGTGAGTCTCCTCTATCAAATTTGATGTCCAGGAAAAAAGTTTGAGAAGATTTTGTTTGGTCTGAAATTAATGGACAACAAATTTATGTTTATTCTGTTTTTAGTGTGGGAAGTTTTGGCATAAGGGACGTTGTAATGTTATCATGTTATCTCTAGTAGGACAAAGGTCAGGTATCAGTGTATTTTGACTCTGAACTGAAACTTACCAGCCTTTTAATTCAATCTCTGTGGGAGCTCAAAAGAGCTCTTTGAGATTAGTATTGTATACTAATATCTTATTATGCTGTTTAAATCATGGGCTATGAATTTAGTATGAGTTCTATTCCTAGTTCCTTCCCTACTAAATTTAGGAATTTGAGTAACATTCTTAAAGTTCACTAGCTACAGAGAGTTTGCTCTTCTGTAAAATGATGGATACTAACAGTACGCAGTGTGAGGTAGGGTTTTCAGTAATGAGCACTTATTTAATGCCCTTTGTTCAAGACCTGGCATATAAAAGCACTTGAAATGTTAGTTTTGGTGCAATTATTCCTTTAAATGCAAAGGAAAGTTAGAGGAATGAGGACATTTATCTAGTTACAAATCTCGTGTTACAATCAAGATGGATTTGAATGTCATCCTTTAGGTTTTGAATTTACTCCCAAAGCTTTCATTTTATATTGTTTAGTTTAAAGAATTCATCATCATTTTTGCTTAATTTCTTCTTCTCAAATTATAATTCACTGTTTCAAAATTAACTCATAAATTAAAGTATAATAGTCAACAGAACATAATATAACTCTGTTATCCTTGGTAGAAATGATCAATGTTTGTAGCCCTAACTTTTTATTTTAAAGGAATGGGGGCTATATTTAGACTTTTACAAGTATCTAATTTTAAAGTCTTTGGGGAGAGAAACTAATGTATCATCCATGTCAACACAGGTCATGACATATATTAAGAACTCAATAAATAATATGAAATGTGGCCTCTGGGTAATACATTAATTTTGATAACCAAATGATTTGTGTATATTACTACATCAGATTGATTATGGACATTAGCAAAATCATTATCATAGCTATAATTTACTAACTAGCTTCTCTGTAATGTGATTCTAACATTAAATTTGAATTATTCTCAGATAAAGTATTTTAGCTCTAAAAATTACTGAAAGATTTATAAGACAATGGCTGATATGGATAACTATCCAAATTAATCATAATAAGTATTTTTTTTCAGATACTTGGTCATATATTTCAGAGGAAAATGATGTATATGTGAAAACATATATATAATTGAATGCTCAAGAAGTAATGAAGTTCACAAAACATGAAGTTCACAAAAATGTTACTACATTGCAACTGGCACTTTTGAGCCAAAATTAGGGATTAATGACTGATTTTTTTTCCTTTTTCTTTCTCAGAAATGGTCCTGATCTAACTGTAATCCAATATTTTGGGGAATATCAAATGATTCATAGAGACTGATTCTTTTTATCATTTGTGGTGATTTTTAACAAGTTAAATTTATAAATACTTTAGGAATATTAGCAATTTTTGGTTTATAGAAAGGTAGTTTTTTATTTTGAAATGATTTAAATTGTATATGTGGTATTTTGAAAGAAATATTAAAAGAGAAAGATTGTGCTTAAACAACATCTAGTTTATGTCTAAAATTCAGACAAGAAAATTCCTTATAGTAGCATAACTTTTTTAAACATCTTTTAAAATTTTATAGAAATAGCTTTATCTACTCCACGGGTATGTAGAAGATACATATAGGCTTTCATGTGGTAAGGTTTCTTTCTTTTTCATTTTTTTTTTAAAACATTGGAGTTGTCTGAACTTATTTCACCATCTTGGGCTTCTTTGAAGGCTAAGAGGTGAGCAACAATTCTAATGTCGAAGTTACAATCATTTTATAATATAGCCATGTGTTTTGTTTGTTTTTAATTATATAACACAAAACATGATTCCCTCCCTGGGAATATAGAATCCCTCAGCAATTCAGGGGACGAAGGTTAAGCCTAACCTTTTCCAAAGAAAATCATTACTACAAATATACTGATTATCCACAGTAGCCACTGGAGTCAGACAGAATGGGACCTGAGTAAAGACCAGACACCTCCTTTCCAAGGTGACAATTGTTTAAGTTGGTCTTCTCCTTAACTATGCCTACTCTAAGCCACTGGCTTTGAAATTGTTAGCTCTATAAAGACATGGAGAAAACCAAAATGGAGCCAAAAACTTTATGGGAAATGTAATGTTTAGAAATCTCTACTATGAAAAATTGAACTTGCAGTTTCTTTAACAATTGACAACTCAACCTAAAATAATTGGAGAAGAGAAGAAAGTCACTCAAGAGGCTCTTAAAATTCCCTTTCTGAGAATATACTTTATACTAAGTTAGGTAAGCCTAAATCGTAGCAGTGAGCCTTGAACCTCATTCTCCCTCACACTCTACAACTTTCACTAAGTACTTTGATTTTTATCTTCAAAATCTCTCTCCAATGCATCTATCTCTAAAGCATCAAGTTAGAGAAGACTAAAATGTCTCGGGTGGATAAACTTTAAATTCATTTTTGTCTCTAATATCTTTACTTGAGTCCAGAGTTATATTTCTAAATGGAAATATAAATATTTCACATTCTGCTTTTTGCTTAAAAGCATTCACCATCTTCTTATTGCTCTATAAGACCTTGAATGATCTGACCCCTGCCTCTCTTTACAATTTAGCCTGTGTCATTCTCATATCTCTTATTTCTCTTTTAAAACCTTTCTTCAAACAAACATAATCTGTCTTTACAAAACTTTTGCACATATTCTTTCATTTTCTTTAAACATTTTTCCTTCTTTCTGGCACATTTTTAGCTAAATATAACAGTTTTTGGCTCTTAATATCTGCTCAGGATTGGTTTCAGGACTTGCCTCAGATACCAAAATCCAAGAATGCTCAGGTCCCTTATAGAAAATGGAATAGATCAGGCGCTGTGGCTCACACCTGTAATCCTAGCACTCTGGGAGGTCGAGGTGAGTGGATTGCTCCAGGTCAGGAGTTCAAGACTAGCCTGAGCAAGAGCAAGACCCCATCTCTACTAAAAATAGAAAGAAAGAAATTAGCTGAATAACATATATATATATATATATATATATATATATATATAAATATAAATATAAATAAATGTAGCCAGGCATGGTGACACATGCCTGTAGTCCCAGCTACTTGAGAGGCTAAGGCAGAAGGATCACTTCAGCCCAGGAGTTTGAGGTTGCTATGAGCTAGGCTGATGCCAGGGCACTCTAGCCCCGGCAACAGAGTAAGATTTTGTCTCCAAAACGAATAAAAGAAAATGACATAGTACAGTATTTGCTTATAATCTACACACGTCCTCCCACTTTAAATCATCTCTAGATTGCTTATAATACCTAATACAATGTAAATGCTGTATAAATAGTTATGTTACATTTTATTTGTATTTTTTATTATATTTTTATTGTTTTTTGTTTCAAATTTTTTTATCCACAGTTGATTGAATCTATGTTTCTGGTAACCACAGATACAGAAGGCTGACTATATATTTAGCTCATTTGCCATTTACTCTGTGTGAAAAGTTTCTTGAACCTCAATATTATATCATGTACTTTATAATTCCTAGTGGTCTCTTTTAACTGTACTTTTATAATTACTCATTTATAAATGCATTTGTGCAATTGTTTGATTAGCATCACTGCTCCAATGAGCTTTGGAATCCATAAAAAAAGGCACCATTTTTATTTTTTTTACCATAGTAGTTTGCATGGTAACAACTATATTATCAGCTCTTGGTTTGTTCATTTTTAAGTAATGATTAAATAAATAATTGAGTGTGTAGACTAATAGTGTAGAATAAAATACTATTTGCAAATGTCTAAGGCACTATGAATGGATGTAACATTGTGCCAGTTCAAAGATGAAATCTTAAGAGATATTTTGTCTCATCTGATTCTTTTGTGTTCTGCTATCTTTCATGAGAAAATATACCCATATACACTTTCTTCAAGGTTACAGCCATATTAAAATCAGTATTACTTTAGTCTTTGTCATTAAATTTATGCAGTGGAAGAAGTTGAGTCCCAGAATGGGGATACATGTGGAACAGACTTGAACCCAATCCATAGCTTAGAGTCAAGCCAGCTGATCTGGGATGAGCTTTATAAATCCAGAGCTGACCCATATGCGTGAGAAAACAATTCATTATATAAGCTACTC
Organism: Mirza zaza; assembly: GCA_008750895.1. Lineage (NCBI taxonomy): Eukaryota > Metazoa > Chordata > Mammalia > Primates > Cheirogaleidae > Mirza > Mirza zaza. The sequence continues at coordinate 101,328 of VSMD01066941.1, forward strand.
AGTGTTTATTTTTTTTATTTTTATCTTTCCCAGACAAATAATCTCAGAAGGTATTCAGTATTTAGGTTGTTTGCAATAAATGACTGATATATTCCTATTATATAAATATATTAGATTATGAATTATAGTGGAAAATAAGGCCGTTCATTGAAATTAGGCAAATATAGTATTTTATTCTATTTTAATATACATATATTTATCTATAATTACATATAATTTAAAGTACAATTATATATGTTACATATGCTATCTAGATATTTAAATATATCTAAATATATTAAGTATATATTTATATACTATTTAGATATTAATATATAACATAAAAAATATATTTACCTCTTGCTATCTAAGAAAAGTACTCTAATACTCATTGAAAATGTTTATTAAAACCTGTAAAAATAAAATGACTTGATTTCTTTTACACGTGTCAAGAAGATTGTTTTCCTTATTTTATTTCCACACTTCAAGTTATAGCCATATTAAAATCAGTATTACTTTAGTCTTTGTCATTAAATTTATGCAGTGGAAGAAGTTGAGTTTTGTAGATTCCTTGAATTTCTTGGTTTTATCTTTTAAGTCACATACCTATGTTTGGCAGAGAAATGTCTCTGAAATTTAAACTAGGGCCATATTTTATTTTCTGTTTCCTTCCAAGAATTGAGCAGGAATTAGCTTATGTCTGCAGCACTCACTGTCTTGCTTTAGCCAATTGCTATGACTTCTCATGAAAAGGCCAACTGTACAGTGGTTACCCACAGGTGTGTGTTTCTGATGAATGGCAAGTGTGGGAAGCTTCAGTCATTAAAAACTCCAGGAAGAATCTATTTCTAGGAACACATGCTGATCCTCACAGGTAGTGGTGCATTAATAGTATGAAAAGAATAGAAATTATCTTTTTCTACCACATGCATTTCAAGTTTTCCAGAAAGGCAGATTTTAGGTTCCCCAATATCTAAAGGCTGTATCTTATCAACATCTAGTTTATTTGTCTCTTTTCAGACATCTTTGAACTGCAAAAACATTACTGATCATCTAATCTAACTTTATCAAATGTAGCTATAAAATTAAACTAGCTGGGTGGTTTTAAATTTTACTAATGCTCAGACTCACCCCTGACATATTATGAGCATGGATATTTTTGAAATAGCATTCAGATTAATTTTAAAATGCATCCACGTTTAACAAACTTGATAGGAGTCTGATTCCTTTAATTTATAAGAGAGTAAACTGAAGCCCAGAAAAGTAAGGTGATTTACCCAAGGTGACCAAGGAAGCTGGTATAATTGTTAATAAGAAACAGTTCCCCAGCACAATATTTCTTCTGATACAGAGGAAAATCCTCCTCCTGATTAGCATCTTATGTAAGACTCTATTCATCCATATTAGTAAATACCAGATTAAAGTTCAAGTTTAAACTCATATTAATGTTAAGCATATGTTTCCTATTTTATGTTTTACATAGACCCCTTTAATTTGAAGTAGTGAAGTAGTTCATATTATCTCAGAAATACTAAGTTAAAATTTAAAATGTTTTACATCTAAATTACATCTAAATATATCAGACTTTCAAATGATATGTGTTCCCTGTTCCACTGGATACAAACCAGGATTTGATTCTTATTATTGATGATATTGTATCCCCACATAATAACAGAGTTTATAAACATGTCTGTTACATTTTTTTATATATATGATGAAAAGTATGGAAATAAGAAAAGCAAAGAAGTGAAGAAAAGAGTAAGAGGAGAGTTTTTTACATTAAGTAACAGTCAAAATTATGTGATTTGAATGAAATGAATTTATAGGATTCTATGTAGAAAATGAATTTACATAAATATTGAAAGGGAATCTTCATTAGTGAGAATGAATCAAATATTATTTTCTTTGTAAAGTAACCTATTCTAGATTAACAGAGCTGTAACTGCTGATGAATTAAAGCAATTCGAATATATTTACTAATTCCTACTATACTTCACGCTTCCCTTGATAGAGTTTTAAGTAAAGCACAAAACTAAAGATAATTCATGTTGAGCTATAAATAAAGAAAGAAGATTAAATATGAACAAACACAATTAACTGTTTTATTTTCAAATTTTCTTTCTCTTTCCAAAAGATAATGCATTGTAATTTAATGTAGTATAATTCAATAGATCTTTTTATGGAAGCTTATGAGTTTTGCATACTCTATTAAATACACATTTGTCATAATAGGCAGTATGGATTTTGACATCATAGGATAGGGAAGATATCTACTAGTATTAAAATGTTCACTGTTGAAAAAGCAGTAATTTCCACCATTGGGCAAATGGATCATTTTATTAAAGATGATAATTTTAATACCACCATCAGAATTTAATGTTGTCCGAGTCATATGACTGCAGAACTCAGAAGGATGCAAAAGAGCCATTTTTTTCTGTTTCTAAATGTATCTTTGGGAAAGCTGAGACTATGTTAATACCCGTTTCACTACAACAAGGTCATTTTTAATGAATAGAGTTAATTAGGCCCAAATGTATTTCTTTTGGTGCAAATGGTGTTATCACAATTGAATAGTCTCAGACTGTTGGGCACACAGATGAAAAATTAGAAGTGTAACTCACTAACAATGTTAATCTTGTATTTTTAATGAAAGAAATTCCACTGGGAGCAAAGGAAAAGAAAAATGAAAGCTCTAAAAATTAAGGGGGAAGGGATATAGAAACCCATAGAATGAGCACAGGGAAACTGTAAACTAGAAATAGAATATATACAGTAACAAAATATCATATGGAAGGCAGTCAAATGTAAATATTAAACATAGATTCCAAAGCATGACTGACAGAAATTGTTGATATACTGATTAAACACGCACATACCACCACACAATGTTGAAATAGAAACACTTTGATAGTATCAGTTAATCTATGTCAGAAAAACTTTAATCTGATTCAACTGTTCTTTTTGTTTACTTACTACTAAAATATGTTAATAGGATTGCATTCGTTATTTCTGTTTCTTCTAAAAATTAGTCATTATTTGTCAGTTGAAATATCTTCATACTTACTTTTCAGCTGTTTGTTATAGGAAAGTGGTGATATAGTACTAGGGAATAAGGAACTAAGCAGAGTGAATGAGGATTAATAGATGTGAAAATATGAATTACTTTATTACTGCAGGTTGAACTACATAAAATCACTATTTATGTTAAAGGTTGTTAATCATTTGCAATTCTGTGTGAAGCAGCACATGAAATGGAATACTTGTATTTAAGAATGATGAAAATACTCAGATAAATATCTAAACTATGAAGATATAATTCAATAAGAAAGAGACATAGCAGATGCCTTGAAAAAATTTTTTCATAAGGAGCCTTGATCAGCTCCTTATAGCATCCAACTCTGTTGCATCAAAAACCAATGATTTTTTGGGGGAGGAATTCCTTTGAATCAGCACCTGCTACATTGTCCTCCTCTCCTTCCTCTTACCTATTGTCTTCTAGAGTCATTAAAAAATAGCCTTTCCAGCATCCTATTCTATTTGCCTTCAAGCATAGCCACGTTTTCACTGTGAAATTTCACCATGAATTTTTGGACTCTGGTCTTCCACATATCCAAAGCAAAAGAGTTTCTAAGAAATCTACTTTTAAAATACAGTAGAAATCTAGAAAAATTAAAAATTAAAAAAATTAAAGAATATAATGGTATTGATCACATTATATTTTCTTAAAATTATGATCTTTGAGATTTAAAATATAACTTTCAGAAACATCATCTACCCATAACTCATTTTACAGCTTCTCTTAGAATTTATATGTCAGATGAGATGAGGGAATAAAATATGGAAATATAATATGTATGGAATGTGTAAAATGGAACAATTGATTAATTTTTTTATATTTCAGGAAAATATGAGAGAACAAACATATTGGTTACATCTTTGCCTCTCTCTAGCTAGGGTTAGAGGTATGCACTTCCCTCCACAATGCTCACCACATCCCTCAATTGTGAGTCTACCCCCCCCAACCCCCAAATCCTTGGTGAACACCAAACCATTTGAGCACAGTAGTGTTTATCAGTCAGTACCAATTTGATGGCGAGTACATGTGGAGCCCATTCTTCTGATCTTATGTCACCTCACTTTGGATAATGGGCTCAAGCTCAATCCAGGATAATATAAGCGGTGCTAGATCACTGTCGTTTCTTATAATTAATATTCCACTGTATACATATACCAAATTTTACTAATCCACTCATGAATTGACAGGCACTTGGGTTGTTTTCACCTCCTTGCAATAGTGAATTGTGCTGCCATAAACATTCGGGTGCAGATGTCTTTATTATAGAATATCTTATGCTCCTTCGGGTAGATGCCTAATAATGCTATTGCTGGATCTAATCGTATTTCTATTTTTAGATCTTTGAAGTATCTGCAAATTCTTTTCCACAAAGGTTGCATTAATTTGCAGTCCCACCAGAAGTGTAAGAGTGTTCTTATCTCTCTACATCCTCACCAGCATTTGTTATTTGGGGATTTTTTTGATAGAGGCCAAGCTCACTGGGGGTAGGTGATATTTCATTGTGGTTTTGGTTTGCATTTGTCTAATGGTTAGAGATGATGAGTATTTTTTTATATGTTTGCTGGCCATTATTCTGTCTTCTTTGGAAAAGATTCTGTTCATTTCTGTTGCCCACTTATTGATGAGGTTGTTTGATTCTTTTTCTTGTTGATTCTTTTAAGTTCTAGATAGATTCTTGTTACCAGCCCGTTATCGAAAGTGTAGAGAGCAAATATTTTCTCCCATTCTGTAGGTTGTTTTTAACATTTTAAAAAGAGGATAAATATAAATGTGAAGATTATTATTTGGAATAAGAAAGGAGCCAGATGTCTAATTCAGTCTATTTTCATAAAAGTTTCTATTTTAATTTTTTCATTATTAGCATGAAAAGAATAAAATTATAGGACTCTGAAAAACAAAAGACAATCATATACCACTTAATGATGGGGATATGTTCTGCGAAGTTTGTAGTTAGGCAATTTCATCCTTATGTGAATATCACAGAGTATACTTACACAAACCTAGAAGGCATAATCTACTACATACTTAGGCTACGTAGTATAGCATATTGCACCTAGCTACAAACCTGTACAACCTGTTACTGCACTGAATACTGTAGGCAATTGAAACAATAGTAAATATTTGTCAATCCAAACATAGAAAGGTACAGTAAAAACACAGTATTATAATCTAATGGGAACAACCTGGCATATGTGGTTTGTCATTGACCGAAACATTATATGGTACATGATTGTACTTGAAATAGCATTTTTTTAGTGTCCTTAATGTGGAAGGGATTAGTAAAGCTCTTTAAATTCTGCACATAATAGTTTTAATTTCAATTAAAATTTCTTTAAGATTATTTAATTATATTATTACAAAATTTTACTGATGTAATCTCCAATTAAATAGTGTTGCTCGGAAACTCACCAGCAATGTATCTAACTTTTACTCTAAACTCTATCATTACAAGTATTTAAAACCATTCCATTATATGATTAAATGGAAATAAAAGAAAATATTATCTTATGTACAGATGTTTAAAATAATTTCAAATTGGATTTAGAATTGGGAAAATAATGAGGTATACTATTAGAATGTATGATTCTCTTTCTAAATTATAATTGCTCTCTCTATGTTGAGTAAATGTTGGTAAATTTTCCTCATATTTAAAGCGAGTAGATAAAAAAATTCAAGATACCCTTAAAGTTCATAAATTGTGACAGTTTTTCTAAGTTACATAACTAGGCTATTTTAAATTATTCACTATGATTTTTTTAACCAAGCATATAATTTTAAAAATATATTGATATAAATTTGTCAAGAAAGTCTAATGATGTTATATTAAAAATTTTATTTATAATTTTCCATTGAGCAATCTCAAGAGAGTAACTTGTGTTTTTTAGAAAAACTCAATAACACATAAGGAAAGAAAATAATCACTGTAAATTTGTCTAGAAGGTAACTGCCTATATATCTGTGATTATTTATTGCTTCACAAAATAATAAGGTGACATTTATGATTCCTAAATCATTCTAGTGTTAGAAAATAATTTTATTTGTAAATCCAAGTATGGAACAATGCTGAATTCTCAAATGCATATTATGACTTTTATATACCTTATCCAGTTATTTATTTTCTATTTACAACAAGAGATGGTCATAAAGCATATGTTGTAAAGATTTTATAACCTCTGTTAATACATGTGAATTCATGTATATATAATATTTTTATCAAATAATCCTTATGTCCAATGCTCTGTGTGAGTCACCTTGGTGATATGACACACATTCTATTCTTACAAGATAGTAAGAGACACAGGAAACATAATTGCATTTCAATGAAAAAATAACAAAGTGATGAACTAAGTAATATAAGTATGTGATAACAAGTAAAGAAAGAGAGAACACTGTGGGCAAAACTGGCAAGGAAAGACTTTAGGAAGATTCCTGAACTTGGTCTTTAAGTATAGAAATGCCTGAATAGGAGATTAATGAGCAGAGTGCATGTTAAATATAGGACATTGCTCTAGACTGAATGTTTGTGTTCCCACCAAAATTCATGTTAGAACCTGAACCCCAGTGTGATGGTATTTGGAGATGGAGCCTTCAACCTTGATCTTGGACTTCTCAACCTCCGGAACTGTGTCACCCAATTTATGGTATTTTGTTATACCGGCCTAAAGAGAATGAGAGAAATGTTAGCAAGAACGCGCATTCAGAGGCAGAAAAAGCCAAGGAAGGTGACATCCGAATGTAGTTAATAGTATACTCTTGACTTAGCTAGCCTGGGTTGGAACCTTCACTCTAATGGCAACATTAAATAGCAACATTAAATGGCAACATTAAATAGCAAGCCTTTTAACCTCAGTTTTTTCATCTGCACAATGGTGATAATAGTGCTTACCTTGTGAAGTTATGATAAATTAAATCCAATTATAAAATTAGAGTGATTTAAATAGTGCCTGGCACATAGTTAATTTTTATTATATCTATTTCATGAAGCAACTTAGAAGAGTTGAGCTTATGAAAACATTTAAATTCTACACTAAAGGGCTTACTATCTCATCAAGATTATCTAAAAACTGAAGGATATTTTATATTAATTAGAAATTTTAATTTGTGACAGCATATACTAGCCATTAAGACTGATTATAGTGGAGGGGGAAAGGAAATAAAAACCAAGAAACAGTTTGTAGATACTAGTAAATAAGAATCCCACAGGGCTAGGCAACAATGGAAAATGCTAACTGGAGTGAGAGCTGATTCCACAATTTATAATGAGAATGTTCAAGAGAAAAAAGTCCTTCACAGAAATAAGGAAATCATAATGAGCTAGTTTCAGCAGCAAGGTAATGAGTTTGGCTTAAGATATTTTTTTTCAGAATATTTCAGGGGTACAGACGCTTTGGTTACATATATTGCATTTGTACTGTCCGAGTCAGAGCTACAAGTGTACAAGATATTTTATGTTTAAAATGGCATCTAAATGTCAACATACCTGCTAATAGAATTTAGAGATGCATTTTTGTTAAAAAATCAAGTTACTTTGATCACTTGTTGAAATCTCATGGGAGACATGGGATACTATCCATACAAAACTGAAAAAAAAATCTCATTTTCAAGTGCTTATGCTTTATAGATGAGGAAATTAAAGCCCAGGGATATGATTTGCTAGTAGAGCCAGGTCCTCTAATCCCCCATGATCTTTCTATTCCATCTTATCTATGGAAAAAAAAAATAAAAAAACTTGTGAAGACCTCTAAGAAAAATTTCGAAGTGTTTGTGCACACTTAAATGTGATTTCCTGGTCAAATGTACAAATGTGCCCATTATATGGTGGCTCATGACTGTAATCTGAGCACTTGAAAAGGTCCAGGCAGCCAGATGGCTTGAGCTCAGGAGTGTGAGCAAGAGGAGACCTGGTCTCCACTAAAAATAGAACATATTAGCTGGGAGTGGTGGCAGGCAGGTGCCTGTAGTCCCAGATACTCAGAAGGCTGAGGCAGGAGGATCCTTTGAGCCTAGGAGCTTGAGGTTGCTGTGAGCTACAATGACGCCACTGTACTCTACCCAGGGTGATGAAGTAAGACTCTGTCTCAAACAAACAAACAAAACAAAAGAAAAAAAAGTGCCCATTAGTTTAGGGAATAAAAGTTTTAAAGGGAAGATATGAGGGGCTATTTCTAAACTTCAAGTTACTTAAGTAAAATATTCATAAAATAAATTATTTATATTAAACCTTTCATTTTTTCTATATTTTGAAGAATTTTTAAAGTAAACATTTAGATAACTTTGGAATTATAAACAAATCCATTGAATGGGATAAGGAGTTAAAATTTTTACACTTTGAAAAGCTAGATCTGTATGTGTAAAGAAAGACAATGTATCTTAATGGAATGACAATTCTGATTGCATAGTTCTATACCTCAGCCTATTCATGGACATATTTTAAAAGTTTTTTGTTTTGTGTTTTTTTCTTTTGAGACAGAGTCTTGCTCTGTCACCCAGGGTAGAGTGCAGTGTTGTCATCATAGCTCACTGCAACCTCAAACTCCTGGGCTCAAGGATCCTCTTGCCTCAGCCTCCCAAGTAGCTAGGACTACAGGCACAAGCCATGATGCCCATCTGATTTTTCTATCATATTTTTAGCAGAGACGGGGTCTCACTCTTGCTCAGGCTGGCCTCAAACTCCTCAGCTCAAGCGATTCTCCTGCCTTGGCCTCTCAGAATGCTGCGATTACAGGTGTGAGCCATAGCGCCCAGCCTATTTTGAAGTTCTGCAGGTAATTCTTACTCGCCAAGAGTATTAAGAATCACTCTATCCTGTAAAGATGGAGGCCACAAACAATCTACTGATCTAAAAGGTCCCCAGTGAATCTATCTTGGGATGATTGGTGGTGGGGAAGGGTTGGCAGGGAGAAATCTTATTTCTCAAACTATGTGGCCCAGCAGGAAAAGACAATAGAATAAATGGTTACCAAGGTTGCATGTAGGATTTGCCAGAAATCCTGGAACATTCTCATTATGCCACAAAATTCTAAGCTCATCAAACTTCTGTCTCCACCTGGAATCTTACTTTTGTCTCCTTGGAATTCAATCTTATCATACATTTTGTTTTTCCAGGTATTCTTTAAGTAACACACAAGGAATGAAAACTCCTCGCTAAATTCATAGTCTTTGTTTCCATAGGACCCAACATTCTGCGATTCACTTCTCATATATTTCCATTTTTACCTGTGGCGTCTTTGTTATGTGATTAATCTCTTTATCTGCCCTGCCCAAGGGATTATCCTGAGACTCTAAAAGAGGGAGTCCACACCAGGTGAGCTGATATTCTCCCAGGGTTTCCTCCCATTAGGAATCTAACCAACACTCCAAGGAAATATTATATAATAACTACAGCAACTATGTATAAGGCCCCTGCAATCTTACAGTGCTTCTGTGGCATCTGGAGGAAGCCCTGGAGAAGGGCAGGGGTCAGTTCCTATGCAGGTCACTGGGAAAGTGTACTCTTGTGCAGGGTGGCAAGTGCAAAGGCCCTGAGGCAGGATAATACCTGCCTGCCATGCTGAATAAACAGTAAGGAGGCCAGGAGTATGGCTAGGGTAGATTCAAATGGTCTGTCTACACTAAAGGAAACTATAGAGGCATGGGAAAATAGGGTTGGTTGAAAAAGGATGTAGATGCAGAATCTGAAGTTGAGCATAAGCACAGAATAGTTCCAGGAAGGCATTTTTCTAGAGGACAATTTGGGAGCTCAAGACTCCAGAAGTTCATGAATCAGCAGAATTTAGTAGTTTCACTTGTACTTACAGCAGTATGCAAATTCTTGCATGAGTTGATCAAAGGCCCATATGCTTAGAGCAAAATATATATTAACTCTTTATAGGAAAGTAGATGTGGTATCCGTAAGATGATAGACTGTTGTAGCCAGAGCTAGCTACAGTAATGACCCAAGTTGAGGACACTCAGAAACTTTATACACATCCAACTTGGGAAGTTTGGCATTAACACCTAGCCTCAACCTCTACCTTACAAATCAATGAAGCTACTTTGTAACCGCCAACATCATCCTTACCTAACTTCCAGGTCTCAGGTGTCAGATTTCTAGCCAGAGTTTAGAAGAGATTTCAGGGTTCATATAGAGTCCTCAGGTGAAACGGAGTGTTGTTTTTTTTTTTTTTTTTTTTTCTTCCTGAGACAGAGTCTCACTCTGTTGCCCCAGCTAGAGTGAGTGCTGTGGCGTCAGCCTAGCTCACAGCAACCTCAAATTCCTGGGCTCAAGCAATCCTCCTGCCTCAGCCTCCCGAATAGCTGGGACTACAGGCATGTGCCACCATGCCTGGCTAATTTTATCTATTTTTGGTAGAGACAGGGTCTCGCTCTTATTCAGGCTGGTCTCAAACTCCTGAGCTCAGACAATCCACCTGCCTCGGCCTCCCAGAGTGCTAGGATTACAGGCGTGAGCCACTGTGCTTGGCCTTACAACAGAACTTTCCAATCAGCATGTCCACCTATGTCCTACTATTCAGATTGTGCTGACTTCTGTGTCAGGTTTCAAATAAGGGGCATTTATGGTGCATGGCTAGGATTCATTGCTCTAAGCAAAAATTTGAAAAGGGTAGGAAGTGAGTATTACTCTTTGGGGTTTTAACAGTTCCAATTTAAATATAGTGTCATGAAAACCTTAAAAGCAATTATCTCTGTTCTGTTGTTTGGCCATGTTTTTATCATTCAAGTCTAACATAATGAGGCCAAAGAGTCTCTTGTAGATTTCCCAGGACCCACATCCAACACAAGTCCCTAAACTCTGTGTCAGACTTTTGGATAACAAGAAAGTCAAGCCATCTTTAGGCAGTCCCTTTGTATTGGCTAAACAGAAATTTACCCACTTTGGAATTAGGAATGAACTTAAAGAAATAACAGGTAATGTGGGAACAAAAAATGAATACACTCTTGGTTATAAGTGAAGTGTGAAGAGGTAAAGAGGGAGAGAATTATCCATCTATAGGAAAAATAAATTAGTTTACACTCTGTATACTCTCTACACTATACTCTCACTCTCAATACTTCACTCTGACATCAAATGTGTAGGGTTTTCTCACACATCACTTCTCCTACACCAGCTGGGTGTCCTACAATTCAATTTAATTTAGTTATAGTAACCAGACTTATACAGACCCCACTCGTTAAGGGCTCAGTCCCACAAGACTGCCCCCCTTCAGACACCAATTGCAAGTACAGGCTTTCAGGTTACCCACAACTTCTAATTTGGCTACAAATCAGAGCTGTCTGATACCCACTTCTTAGTTTTAGCAATCTTTTAGGGCAGCTCACAGAACTCAGGGAAATGCTTACTTATGTGTCCTGGTTTATTATAATGGATATTCCAAAGAGTACAGAAGACCAGCCAGATAAAGATATATGTAGGGCAAGGTAAGCGGAAAGGGCTTAGAGTTCCCATGCCCTCTCCAGGCACAGCACCCTCCAGGTACCTCCATGTGTTCAGCAATCTGGAAGCTCTCCAAACCCTGCCCTAAGTTCTTATGGAGGCTTCATTAGATAGGCACAATTGATCAAATCATTGGCCACTAGCAATTAACTCAACCTTCAGTCTCTCTCCATTCCCCAGAGGTGATGTGGAGAAGGCTGAAATTTCCAACCCTTTAATCACAGTTGTTTCCCCTGACAACCAGCCCCATCCTAAGGCTATCCAGGATCTGCCAGCCAGGAGTCATCTCATTAGCATTGGGAACTATGTGTCAGAAAATGAGAATAAAACCAAAGTTATCATAAATCACAATATCACATATTCTATGATCATTCCATCCACATTCTCATAGTTTATATTGGTATGATTTCTGAGCAATAAAAGATTATAGGCGGAGGGAAAGACATCAACAAGTGATGCAAAAAACTTGAAGTGTTACTTTGTTTAAGCTGCAATTTGTTCTATCACCTGTTTTAGGGTTTTTTCCTAAGTGCTGTCTTGAAAACTCTTTAAATTATGTTTATAATCCTTAAAACCCTTCCCAGACACATTTCCATCACATTTTTCTGGCTTGAGATTTTCAGTGTAGGGAAGATATTGCATTTAATTAGTACTCTATGATGGAGCATTTTGGGGTAAAGATATGAATTCCTGTATAATATGTTAACCAGTATGATTAGCCTGCTTTGAAAGTTATTAAGCAATATTCCAATCATTTTTATAGAAGAAACACATGCATTATTTCCATAGAGAATGAGACCGACACACACATTTTCTTTTTACTTTAAAAGTTCAAGTTGTGTACATTTGTTCTACAATTTACCTTTGGCACTCTGCTAATTCCTATGAACATTTATCTATTTAGATTTTAGGTATCTATTAACTATAATTAATTCTAAAAACAAGGGTATTACTGATTGCATCTCATGTGTAAATTAGTTTCTGGCTCACAGTAGGTACTTAATAAATGTCTCTTGTTACACAGAGACATATATAATTAAAATATACAGAGATTTAAGCATTTTATATATGCATATACATAAATATGTTTATTAGAAAATCAAGTCACGTAACCCTTACTGAGTTTCCCAGTTTATAATCATATATAACATAATAGAATTTAATGTTACATGTTTGACATTTTCATCTTTGAACTATTAGCTCTTGGACTTGTTATGTAGGAAACAACTGTTTGTGTTTTTTTCTTTTTTTTTTTTAAGACATAGTCTCACTCCATTGCATAAGCTAGAGTGCTGTGGCATAAGCTATCTCACAGCAACCTCAAACTCCTGGGCTTAAGTGATCCTCTTGCCTCAGCCTCCCAGGTAGCTGGAACTACAGGCATGCGCCACCATGCCCGGCTAATTTTTTCTATATATTTTTAGTTGCCCAGCTATTTTCTTTCTAATTTTTTTGGTAGAGATGGGGTCTTGCTCTTGCTCAGGCTGGTCTTGAACTCCTGAGCTCAAATGATCTTTCTGCTTGGATCTCCCAGAGTGCTAAGATTACAGGCGTGAGCCACCGCACCCGGCCTGTGTTTTATTTCTAATTGACACAAAACTCGGGCCATCCCCATGGAAAAGTATTTTGGTTCTAAAATGATATTGAATTTATTATTATCATCATTCAATATTTTAAGGAATCTTTGCTTCAACATTACTATTAATAAAACCTTTTTAAAGTCACCCTTTATAACTCTTCAATATTTTGAAAATTCTCCACTGCTGAAAACGATTGTTAAACCAGAAGCATTTCTATTACCTCAGGGTATTCTCAATCTTAATGCTAACCACCTAGAGGTTATGATTGAAAAAAAAAAAAAGTGCTCCTTCCATTTATGTATTCTTATGTGTTTGTTCTCTGCTATTGATTCTTTAAAAATTTGTTAGGTTAATGCCTTGGCGCACTACCCTGTTGGTAGATAATTGTTATAAATAATATTGATATGACACACAATAATGAAACTTTAAAGAGATAATATAACTGATTTACTTTCTAGATACATGTTTTAATGGCTTTTTTAGTGGTAGGGATGGTTTACCAGCTAAAATTTCCTACCATCTTATCAGTGTCCTTTATAGGTTTGTAGGTGTGCAAACAAAATAAATTTGAAAAGAGAACTTATGAAATACTTTCTCTGTCTTTATATTGATCTAGCTTGTGCATGGATTGGACTTTAATTAGGGCAGTACCATCTATGGAATACACTTTATGACAGTATCATTTTTTAAATAACTATTTTCCAAGAGTGTCCTGTTTCTCATGAGCCGTGCACATCCTAAGGATATTCTCATTGTCCACCTCTCTATTTGTAAAGGTTCATGATCAAATGTTTATGTAAACATGCATTTGTACTGAGGATTGTTGGAAGGGAATAAAAGTGAAAGGAGGAAAACCACCTGGAGTGTCATTGTGATAAGACGAGATACTTCAAACCTCTCTGTCTGTGTTTGTGCTGCTATAACGAAATGGCTGAGACAAGGTAATTAATAAAACACAGAAATTTGTTTCTTACATACCTGGAGGCTGAGGAGTTCAAGATCAAGGTGCCAGTAGACTTGGTCTGGTGAGGGCTGCTCTCTGCTTTTAACATGACACCTTGTTTCTTCGTCCTCACATGGCAGAAGGGATGGAAGGACAAAAGGCTCTAGGTCACTCCCTTCAACCTCTTTTATAAGAGCACTAATCCGTTCATGAAGGCAGAGCCCTCATGACTTAATAATTTCTCAAAAAGCCTCACCTCTTAATACTACAAATTGAGTATTAGGTTCTAACATATGAATCTTGGAGGGACATATACATTCAAATCATAGCTCCCCTCATTTTAAAGCAGTAGAAATTTATTCAACAAATACTTATTGACTGTCTATGTGGTAAGCACTATTCTAGGCTTTGGGTATACTCTAGAAATAGGGCAAACACAAATGCAGATAAAAACAATCCCTGGCACTTACATTCCAGAGGAAGCTTATTTACAATAAATATATAAAACAAGTTACTTATATAATATGTAAGAAGGGAAAAAATTGAAGAGGGGGCTTGACATACTCAAACATGTAGTCAAGGATGGTGACATTGGAAGGAGGAAAGAGAAGGAGTTTTGCTCATGCTTGGAGGTAGAGGAAAGATGGTCCAGGAAGAGGGTGCAAAGGCGCCAAGATCATAATGAGACTGTTTGGAAAGCAAGTGGTCCAGAATGGCTGACAAAAATTGAAAAAAGAGAGAGTTGGTAAGAGGCTAGAGGAAGTTATTGGGAGTGGGGAGACAGATTATTTTGAGCCTTATATCCTGTAATGAAAAGGACTTACATTAAATTTGAGTAAATGGGAACCCACTGAAGGGTTGAGTATGACTTGAAAGGATGACACTGATGTGATTAATTTTATCTTTAAAAATTTTACAAAAAAAATCAGAAAATAATGACAATGCCTTTGAAAAATCTTAGGAGTGACCCTAAAGGCCTTTGCATCCATAGAGCTTTCATTGTTACCTCACTAGCAATGCAATAACAAATTTATACTCCCTGCTTAACTATTTGTGCATAATAGCAAAATACAAAGCAGCATAAGCCACTGGAGAACCATTTGATCTTCCTCTGTTGGTGAAAAGCAGAAATATCTAGAAAACTATATGGCAATAAAGTAAAATGTAATCTTTCTCAGCAAATATTGTTTTAAAATTAATTGAAAATTTAGCCGCGACTTTGAAGAGAAGAACATTAGGACAAATTAGTCCATGTGGAAAGCATGGACTAAACAGCGAATGAGTGCTCAAATATTTCTAAGATGATTCACCTTAAGATGATTTGGTGGACTCTCCTTCAAAAATGAAACAAATGAAAAACTACTTTTTATATGAGGCACTAAAAGAAAGATACATTTATCAAAGACATATATCAACAGTAAGCAACTTCTTCAATAAAAATTGTATGTTAGGGAAAAATTGAGTACATATAACAACTGGTAGAGTACCTACATGACATGAATTTTTAAAAAGAAAGACATTGAATAAATATTATATATATAATAGGAGCCTGTTATCCTATTTAGTGCTGGAGACAGTTCATAAATTTTGTATTATTGAAATATATAGATATACATAGTTTTATATTTAATAAGAGTCATGCTTTGGATAATAGCCTATAAACCTACAGTATATTTTAGTTTAACAAGATACTTCTTTTGTATAGGTTTTATGGATTGGATCATGCTTTGTAAAATGTTAAAATAATGGATCTAGCCCCATGTCCTTGAGGGGCAGTAATTCTAACTTAGTAGGAAAAATTGAGGGCTAATATTGCAGAACTAAGAACATCCTACATGTAGCTCCCATTTTCTGAGATCTATCTGATAACAGTACAGGTTTTGTGCCAGAAAAGTATGTTTTAGACATGTTGTTAAAGCTAACATATGACTACTTTTGAATAATTTTAAAGCCACTTCAAATTACTTAGAAGGTGGATCTGTACTTTTATTGCTGATATCAAAAGATACTAATGTAAATACCCTAGTACATGTAAATGGATATATGTTGCAGAGGTCATTTGAAGTCTCACTTTCAAAATGCGTGTAGCATTAGTTACTGCAGTATTATATATTATATAGTATTATATCCTGCAGTATTATTTTTAACAATTCATTAAGAAACATTACCTTTTTTGAATATGATAATCTAAGATTGACTTCCTTTCTTCCTTCCAGCCTTCCTTCCTTCTCATTCTCCCTTCTTTGCTCTTTCCCTATCTGCCTTCTTATTTTCTTACATCATCCATGCTTAAAAATAATAATTATTATTATTCTAAAAAGATCCAGATGGAAATTCCTGCAAACAGAGTTTGTACATTGCATGATCACCCACTCCTCCCTCTACCCCACCCCCCAACCACTGCCTAAAATAACCACTACCTCATCCCAGAACCTGTTAATATGTTTACTTTGCAAGTCTACAGGGACTTTGAAGATGTGATTAATGTAAAGGTCATGAGATGGGAGAGTTGCCCTGGATTATACTGCTGGATCCAGAGTAGTCCTAGGGGTTTATGTAAGAGGGTGACCAATACCTATGGGTTCTCCTGTGGTGACTCACTGTGGCTGACATGAGAGCAATGGTACTTCCACAGCCCAGAGTTGGGCCTTCTTTGTCCATGTGTCTACTCATTGGATCCCTCCTAGTGACAGATTCCTCTCACATCATTGTTCTTCTATCCGGCATCCACAACCCATTTTTGTCCTACTGTGGCAAAGGGGAAAACTATGATCATCTATATGTTGTGTATTGTCAGTGGAGAATGACATATATCTCTCAGGTCCATCTATATAAGTACTTTCTTCAGATTTGATATTTCTGCACTCAGGCATTGCATTAAACTCATTATCAGAGAAATTAGAATTCTCTGAAAAGGCTATAGACTTTCAGCATTGCGGGGATAGAAGAGAGACATCAGCCTCCTAGTTGTGTAATAAATTGTCCTTTTAAGCTAAATTTTTACTAGAACCAGGAATAAAGACAGAATTCATATGTAAACTTTTGGCTTTTCTATTTCTCTTCTTCTATCATCTTTTGATAACAAAAAATAGATATCCATTTGCCTTTTATGTTTTCAGCATAACACTCTCTGAAGTCCCACGCTTTTCTAGCTGCTTTGTAGACAAAAACAGTAAATGAAACAAAACAAAGAACAGAAAACAACAACACTCTCCATGATCTGAGACAATCGGATTTGGATCTTAACATATAGAAATTCTACTTTGGGAATTCCGAGAAATCTTCTCCCTCTCTTTTCCAAAGAAGCCTAAAACATGTAGAACATCATTTTTTGTAACCTGTTTTATCACTTGGACTTTTAGTACTCAACTTCAACACTATTTCGATATCCATAGCAAAGCACTGACCTCCCCATTATCAGCCAAACTCTGCCCTCTTCAGGGAAACATGAAATACCTTTTACTAAAGGTATTAATTAAAGGAAGCTCAAATAAGGTAGGAACTAGGAATTACCTGAAATAAAAATGTTTTAGTTGAACATCTTCCTCCTATACAAATTTTATTTTGAAGATGTTTTAAAGTCCTTGAAGGATATTAAGCAGGGGTGTGAGATGATCATAATTGTGGGTTCAAAAATCACTGGCAGTAGATTGGAAGGTGTTGCTGGATCAAGATCTGGTTGAAGATGGAGAACTTTTCAATGCTAGATCAGTGATGCAAGTGGGAAGCAATATGGCTGTGACCTTAGACTATGATCATCAGATGGAGAGAAGCAGGTGATCTTGAGAGATAATTTCATGAAAATGTAGTGACTCATTGGATATGGTGGAAAAGGAGCCGTAGAAGAGTCTATTATAATTCCTTAGGTTTTATGTCATTTAATGATATAGGAAATGGAAGGAAAAAAAACAAATTCTATGAATACAATTATCCATCCTACTTTTGACATGTAGATTATCAATATGGATATAGGAAATCCAAATTTTGACTCAGAAATGGGGTCTTGGCAGGAGATAGGAAGACAGAAAATTTAAATGTATGGGGAAGACAGTTTTAAATTCAGAGAGTAAAAACTGATGCATAGTAAAAACTGGCTTTTTATGTTTTTATTAATACAATCAATTTATCTTTATTATAGCATACACATAAATTCCTAAATAGCAAAAATAAACAAACTGACAGATATATATTCTCTGGTAGAAGCAGTCTAATATATGGCAGAAAAGGAGCAGTAGCAAAAGAAAAATTCTTCTATATGTACATAGACCACTATCGGCACAGTTATTTGCCTCTCTTTATATATTTGTATTTGCGTAACTCTCATAGCTCTAGTCTTCTTCTCTGAATTTTTTCTTTTTCATTTTTTACTCATCAGCCCTAAGTATTTCTGACATGATCTAGAGTGATTGCCATATTAGAAAGTATGACAATTCACCCATACCCTCTATATGCACACATGGTTTATAGACATGAATGCAAGTGTAGCCCTAATATCTATATGGAAGTCTAGGAAACTTGTTCTTTTATATGAATAATATTTTTCTCACTTTTTGTGTAAGAAACCTAGACTGCATGCTGTTAACTGGCTTCTCGAGTCCTACATAAAAGACATTTAAAAAATATTTTTGAGAAGATAAGCATGTGTATAAGTCTAAAGAAAATAGACACATTTTCTAAAAGTATCTATACTTATTAATAAAATTCATCAAGATTTATGCATGTAAAAGCAAATACACTTTAAATATAAAAGAAAGAGAAGTGACTGTTTCTAAATTTAACACAATAATTTTTTTTTAATTTGATTTACATATTGGTAATCAAACATGGAATGAAAAGTAATTTTTTAGCTTTTAATGTTGAGCAAGTTTAGTAATTGCATATTATAATTGAATAAATACAATATTCTTCCTGCTATAATACAATCACCACATTTTCTGATAATACATTAAAATAGGTGCCTTTATTATAAGAATCGATCAAAGAACAAAAAAACAGATCACATAAACTTTGTTAGTCAAAAAATTGGAAGGGTATTTTATGTTTTAGCTTTAGGCAAAACATAATTTGATGACATTTGAATGTTCTCTCTATTTAGGACTTTGTCATGAAAATTGCCCTATTTTTCCATGCACATTAAAAGTTCTTTCAGAGAAAACATAAAATATTCCTGGATAAGTTCCCAGGTGCTGTTAAATAAGTTCATTCTGCCTTGTAATTTGTACATCGTTCTCTCACATGGTGCTATTTGTGTTATTGATGGACCTATTCATTCTCAGTTGTAGGCTTGCTGTCTTTGTAAATTCTTTAGATGATCCTGCTTGTAATTATCCTTATGCTGGGCCCTGTCACTGTTATTTGAAGAAAGTTTTATAAATCACATTATACATACACAACAGTATTGCTGTGTATAGATTCTATTCTGCTCCATGTCTGAGGGCTCATCTGAATGTTGAAAAGGAACATAAGAAATGGACAGTGACCAATCCATCTTCATCTGCTTCTTCTGAAGGTGACATCAGGGATCTCCTCTATACTATTTATTAACCTCCCTGGAACAACTGCATTGTTTAGGGGCTAATTGTCCCTGTCTAATTTGCCATATTATTATGAATGAATCATCCAAATTGTGTGTGGATATCTTCGACATTTCCAGATTGACCATATCTGGAATAATGAGTTTCACATGTTTATTACACACTCTGTTAAGCAGAGATTTTAATTTCTCTATAACTTGTATAATCTGCTGCAATCATATCAGTTTTAGGACCTATAGGACTTTCAATGTATCTATCAACCTCATATATTTATAAAATTGCAATTAGTAAAATTCTTATTTTTCTATAAAAATAAAAATATTTAGTTTGTTCTGTAAATACTGTTATTTATTTCTTAATATATTTATACTTCAGGTTACCCTAAAGTATAAATAACAAAGTCTAATAACTTTCATCAGAGTTATATATGAAAGAAGGTCATTGTTGAATCCAAAGTTGTAGACTCTTAACCATATCTCTTTATTCATAATAAATTTGAACAATTGATGAAACATACACTGAATAGTGAATACATACTATGCACCAAGCACTTTGCCACACTCTGAAAATGTGATAAAAATTAAGAAAATGAGAGAGAGGGAAATGACCCTTATTCCACTTTTCACAGAGTTTTAGTATGGTGAAAGATGTGGAAAATTAAAGAGATGTATTCATTTCCTGTTGCTGCTGTAAAAAAATTTCTACAAACTTAGTGGCTTAAAATAACACAAATCTATTCTCTTAAGTTGATGAGGTCAAAGGTCCAAAATCATCTTTACTGGGTTAAAGTAAAGATGTCAGAAGGACTGGTTCCTTTTGGAGGCCCTGAGAAGAGAATCTATTTCCTTGCTCTTTTTAATTAGTAGTGGCTACCTGTGTTCCTAGGCTTGTGGCTCCTTCTCCCTATTCAAAACAAATTTGTCTCTGCTTCATATCACCATCTCTGCTGACTCTAAGCCCTCCTCTGTCCCTCTTATAAGGGTTATTGTGATTATATCAGGGCCACTTGGATAATCTTGGATCACTTCTCCTTTACAAAAACCTTACTTTGATCACATCATCAAAATCTCTTCTGACATCTATTTTTTGTATTCTTTGAGCTACTATAATAGTACCCCACAGATTGGGTAATTTATATTGAAAGAAATTTATTGGCTCATAGTCCTATAGGCAGAGGATATCAAGATGCTGGTATCTGCAAGGGATTTTCTTGTTGCATCATCATCTGGCAGAAGGTGAGAAGACAAGAGAGAAAGAGGTTGCTGAATTTATCCTTTCCTAGTGGAACTGATCCCACTCCTGAAGGCATGTCAATACATTAGTTCAAATTGTATTATCCCATTTCCAAAATAATAATGAGTGGTGTCCCTATAACAGTTCTGCATCATCTGACTGTGACTTATACTTCTATGTTTTGGAACATTGTGCATCCTGAAATCTAGCACAACTTGAATATCCATGTCTTGTATACACCTCCCATTTTTTTTCTTTATGAAATTATAATGGCCTGTAATTATCTGTTTTTAAAAGCCCAGCTTGAATATCAACTGACTCAAAATGGCTTTTTTAATTCATTAGATCTGAAGTCATCTCTGCTTTTGAAAGTTTCTTAAATATGTGCCTATCTTAATGTACTTTCTACCTCATATTATTATAATTTATATTGGTTTTCTATCACCATAACTGGTATATATGCTTTTAGATGCTAACTGATGATTTATTCATCTCAGTATTTTTCAAAGCACTTAGTACTATACTTTAGAAATAGGAGAGGGTGAATAAAGATTACTGGAATTAATTAAATTAATGATATATGTGTTTATTCTCAATGTATACTAACTTTTCCTCCAAAAGGTATTTTAAGCATCTAACAACAGGTAAATATAATATAGAAAAGTAAAATAATAAAAAATTGCTAAAGAACCCAAAGGAAAAAATTAACATGAACACCAAATTAGATCAGGAGTAAAATTGATTTTAAAGATCCAGAGATTATTATATTGTTGTTAGTAATGAAGGAGTATTAAAAAAATACCCCTTTATGCTCCAGTTTCATCATTAGGTGGGAGTCATGAGAAGAGTGCATAGAAAGAGGTGTGCTTGGGGGTAGGGAGGATTTGAGGTCGGCCAGTGTAGAATATTCAAGAGATGGCTCCAAACACAGTTCAGCCAACAACAAGAGGAGGAATGAGGTTCAAAGCCAGTATATAATCCATAACAGAACCTGTAATCCAAGGAGATAAATGAAGAGTAACAACCAAAGTAAGAAACAAGACTGTGGTCTATAAAACTCAGAAAGCAAAGGGCTCCAGTGTATATAAAATGAAGATGGGTTACGAGATAAATTTTTGATGCCCCTGTTTCTTTTCTTTCAGATGTGCTTTGCAGATGTGCTTGCTTGCTATGGTAGGAAAGATGAATAAAGCAGACTTAGAGGAAGAAAACAACCTCATGGTTTTCTCTTTTCCTCCCCAATATCAACCACCACAGTAATGAATAGAATGGAATTGACTTCTCAGAAAGTTCTCCACAAAATTGAAAGTTTGGGTATGTCTAGTACAAATATGAGTCCCAAAGTTGTTGATTTTAAAATGTGAAAACACAAATATAATTAACCAGCCAAAATAAAGAAATGTCATAATTAGTTTCAATATATAAGCTGAACTTTTTGTTATAAGCTGAAACTTTACCACTAGCCCACAGTGAAAAAAAGAAATCAAAACTTATATTGACGTGAATGTTTATATAAGATATATATTATTTAAGACATTCAACACAAGTGATACATAATTATGAATTTGGTTGACAAGCTTGTTTTCAAAATACCTTAATATCAAATAGTTTAATATTCCATCATCAAATTTTATTCAGTCACCAAAATGACAACATAAATTTGACTGGATCTTCAATATCTTTTTAAATCTATGATCAGGACACACATTTTTCAATAAATATTTATTTAGTGGCAATTATGTGTGTGCCTAGAAATTCACATACTTCTAAATGAAGTCCAATCCATTCCTTCTTGTACCTACAAATTTATAAGGTAGATAAATGATGTGGAAGTTAGTTATATAATTTTTAAAAAGCATATAAAGAGGACTATGTGAACAACAGAACAATTGTTCTTCCAGATTAGGATAATCGTTTAAGTGGAGTTGATAATTTATCATTTTCAGTCAAAAAGAACAGTTTTTTTCCCTTGTGGAATCACTCTGATAGGAATCTCACTTTTGGTTGCTTTTAGTATGAGTAGTCCAATGTAGTAACTTGAACCTACAAACACTTTCTTTTGTCTTCCACAGGCTGTAGCTTTTACTTATATACACACATACATACACATATGTTTATACATCATAGTATGTATGCTTTAAGATTTTCAAAGTGTTCTCAGAAATGCTATATCTCTTGATCCTCAGAATAAGCATCTTAGGTACATAGAAACTATTATAAATGAGAAAAAAAGCTTAATTGTCTTAAGACATTTCTGCATCTTCATACTTAGAACACAATGAAAAAGTGAAACAGAGTTGGGTGTGGCAGTTCACTCCTGTAATCCTAGCATTTTGGAAGGCCAAGGTGGGAGGATTGCTTGAGTCTAGGAGTTCCAGACAATCCTGACTAACACAGGGAGACCTCCTCACTACAAACAAACAAACAAAAAAATAGCCAAGCGGATGGCATGTTCCTGTAGTCCCAACTATTTGGGACTCTGAGGCAGGAGGATCGCTTGAGCCTGGGAGTCTGAAGTTTCAGTGAGCTATGATGATGCCACCATAATCTAGGTTGGGCAAGAGAACAAGACCCTGTCCCGGGGGGGAAAAAAAAAGTGAAACAAAAATAGTTTATTTTAAAATGGAAGAAGGCTCAAGAATCATAGTTGTTTTATATAATTATATGAATTTTAATTTGCTACTTTATGAGCATAAAGAAATACAGACTTTATAAAAGCATATTTGTATACATTCAATTGCTATCCAACTAACATGCAAATAAAAAAAAGCAATTCACATCCAGTAAACTGGTATTAAAAAGAAAATTTTAAACCTCATTAGGAAAATAAATGACTTAAAATACCAGCAAACATAAATGGCCAGATCACAGCTACAAATAAATCAAATGTCCTAATATTCATTAGTTGCCAGGAGTGGCAACAGTGTATATAATTACTAATTTAGAAAAAAAAAAAAAAAAAAAAACAGCTGAGGAAACTCCTAAAATATCCAAACAAACTCAAGCTTGATGAAGCATAATCAGTTGGATCATAAGGGACAAAATAAGTATCTATAATTCTATTCTCCTAAGGAAACAAACTTAATTATAGCTATTAAATCTGTGGGCTCCAGTATCAAACAGAATGATGCCAGCTGATTAGTTCTAGAAGCTTTGGAACAGCTGCCACCAAGGGTCCACATGATAGTGGGAGACTTAGTATTTTATTTGCATGATAAACTGACATGTCAGAATTTACCTGAAAATATCTCTGGTAAAACTAAATAGGATTAATATTTAAGATGTTATACAGAGTCAGAAAGGGAAAAAGTACCAACTCTAATCACCAACTCTAATATCTAAACAAAACATACCAGAAACATTACAACTAAAAGAAGAATAAAATGGAAAAAAAAAAAAAAGCATTTTTTTTTAAATAATTGGAAGGGAGTTATGTGCGATTAAAAACATATCTAGATAAAATAATTTTAGGAATAAAACATAAAGTCCTGAGAGTATGGTTGGAAAGAAACAGGGCCAAAGAGAGAGCAAAACTATTCTATATAAACAGTTAATATGGATTTGGGAATGAAGAGAACAAAGAGAAATGGGAAAAGTATATCAGGCAATGCAGCTGACCTTAAAAGAATGACCAATAAGGGGTTGTTGGCCAGCAGATAACCAAAGAAAGGTCAAACATATTATTTTAAATATTTTTCACTGCTTTGATGCAAAGCCCTTCTCTTGCTCCCAACTTTCATTCTCATGTGGCATGCACATTAATATCTTGAGTAGTGATAATGCAATAATAACTAAAGAAGTAAGGGAAAAATTCTCATACCTGGTTCTGCCTGGAGCAGAAACAGAGAGGTAGGAAGTGGGTGTAAATATCTAGCTTTACCAGGACATACACAAGTATTTAAAAATAATTTCGTTTTCAATATAAATGGCAGTATTTTCCCATAATGCTCATTTTTCTATAATGGCTATTTCAAGACATCGTGAGGCCATCCTTCAGTGCCAAAAATGAAAGTGATGTGAGACTCTTTTGCTTTGCTTATGCACATACATATCTTTTCAGTCAGAGTCTACAATTTTATTTTCCAATGTTTTCTTAAATAGATACAATTTACTTTCTCTGTAGAATCCTTGCTTTAATTGAGAATTGTGTCATATCTACACAGATTAATGAAATAACTTTCAAAACCGTTTGCCTCTACGTTGTCGATGTGAATTCCCCTTCACATTACCACTATGTGATTTCTCTTGAGTGGATGGCTGACCAGCTCACTTTTCTGCTTCAAACCCTTTAAGGGTCTCATAATTTTCAACTTCTTTTCTGGACGGGTTTACCACTAGTTGGGTAAAGGCAGGAGGGGGCATTGTATCCAGACAGATGTTTCATTTTTCTCTGAGTTTTAAAATCCGTTTAAATGATACATTTTTAGATTGTGACGTTAGGATATGTAATCTACTCGTGTGTATGGTGGAATACAGCAAAACGGTGGAGGTGAAGGAAATTCTTTTCTATGTTTCTTATGCCAGTGAAATCTTTTCTTCTTCTTTTTTTTTTCTTTCAGCACCAATTAATATCTCATGGATTCCTGCTTACAGGAACATTATTGTAGAAATATGCCCTGGCCTAGAGTATAAATTCTCAGTTACTTAGAATGACATAGAGGCCATAATCTTGCCCATGGCTAAAAATCCAATTACATCTCCCTTTACTCTTGACATTATAATTTATATTTTATTAATGAAAAATGTTTTTAATTCTCTGCAAAAATATGCTGTTTCATGATCCTCTAGTTGGGAAAAACTCTTATTATTCTGCAACTCTTGTCTTATTCGACAAGTTCAGCACTGTCAAATTGAACTTCCTGCAATGAAGGAAATGTTTTATTATCTATGTAGCCATGAACCACATATGGCTAGTGAACATTCAAAGTATGTATCGTATTTATTGGACACTGAAAGTTTAAGTACCAAATATTAGTTTATATATGTATATAAAGTATAGAGCCATACTTCAGAGATATGTGGGCTCAGTACCACCACCACAATAAAATCAATATCTCAGTAAAACAAGTCACATGAATTTTTTGGTCTCCCAGTGTATAAAAGATACGTTTAAGATATAAAAGATACGTTTTCACTGTACTCTAGTCTACTGGGTGAGTAATAACACTATGCCTAAAAAACAGCATACATATCTTCATTAAAAACACTTTATTGCTGCAAAATGCTGACAGTCGTCCGAGTCTTCAAGTCTTTTGGCTGGTGGACTGTCTTGCCTCAATCTTGATAGCTGCTGACCATTTGGGGGGAGGGGTGGTTCCTGAAGGCTGAGTTGGCTGTGGCAATTTCTTAAAATAAGACAACAATGGAGTTTGCCACATAGGTTGAATTTTCTTTTTACAGAAGACTTTTCTGTAGCATATGACACTGTTTGATAGCATTTTACCCACAGTAGAACTTCTTTCAAGATTAGGGTCAATCCTCTCAAACCGTATTGCTGCTTTGTAAGATAAGTTTATGGAATATTCTAAATCCTTTGTTGTTCATAACATCTTCACTAGAAGTACATTAGTTCTCTTATGAAATTGCTTGTCCACAAGAAGTAACTCCTCATCCATTAAAAGATTATGAGATTGCAACAATTCAGTCACATCTTCAGGGTCCATATCTAATTCCAGTTCTCTATTTCCACAATATCTGCAGTTACTTCTTCCACCGGAGACTTGAACCAAAGTTTTCCATGGGGATTGGAATCTGCATCTTCTAAACTCCTGTTAACAGAGGTATTGTGACCTCCTCCCATGAATCACAAATGTTCTTAATGGCACCTGGAATTGTGAATCCTTTCCAGAAGTTTTTCAACTTATTTTACCCAGATCCATCAGAAGAATCACCGTCTATGGCAGCTATAGCCTTATGAAATGAAATGTATTTATGAAATGTATTTATGAAATGTATTTCTTAAATAATAAGATTTAAAAGTAAAAATTTTTCCTTGATCAATGGGCTACATAATGAATGTTGTGATATCAGGCATGGAAAGCAACATTCATCTCTTGTACATCTCCATCATAGCTCTTGGATGACTAGGTGCATTGTCAATGAGCAGCAATATTTTGAAAGGAATCTTTGTTTTATTAAGCAGTAGGTCTCAATATTGGGGTTAAAATACTCAGTAAACCACACTATAAAGAGATGTGCCCTCATCTAGGCTTATTGTCCCATTTATAGAGCACAGGCAAAGCAGATTTAACCTAATTCTTAAGAGCCCTAGGATTTCCAGAATGGTCAATGAGAATTGGCTTCAACTTCAAGTCACCAGCTGTGTTAGCCTCTAACAGAGTCATCCTGCTCTTTGAATCCAGCTTCTCCTCTCTAGCTCTGAAACTCCTAGATGACATCTCTCAATATAAGGCTGTGTTCACTAGAATATCACTTTTAATTTCCTTCAAGAATTTTTCCTTTGGATTCACAACTTGGCTATTTGGTGCAACAGGCCTACCTTTTCACCTATCTCAGCTTTGGACATGCCTTTAAGTTTAATCATTTGTAGCTTTTGATTTAAAGTGTGTAATGGGAGACTTCCTTTTACTTGATCACTTAGAGGCCATTGTACGGTTATTCATTAGCCTTATTTCAATATTGTTGTGTGTCAGGGAACAGACGGGCTCAAGGAGAGGGAGAGAGACAGGGGATGAGCTGGTCAGTGGAACAGTCAGAATAGACAGAACATTTATTGATCATGTTTGCTGTTTTATATGGGCACCCCAAAACAATGACAGTAGTAATATCAAATAAGAGTGATCACAGATCACCATAACTGATATAATAAAAATTTAAAAGTTTGAAATATTGCAAGAATTACCAAAATGTGACATATAAATACAAAGTAAGCACATGCTATTGGGAAGATTGGGCCAATAGATTTGCTCAATGCAAGATTTCCACAAACCATCAATTTGTAAAAAAAAAAAAAAAAATCTAATATTTGCAAAGTACAATGAAATGAAGCACCAAAAAATAAAGTATTCTTGTGTTTGTAGTGTTTAGAGTCTGCTATTCATGCCCAAACCAAAAGTCAATTATTTGTAGATAATAATCTAAATCAGAAGCTCACAGGGGTGGTGAGGATGTTGTAGCACTACCAAATATCTTTTGGCAAGACCTTCATGTTGGTGGTGGAACTTGATGCAGAAATGAAGAATTTATGCAAAACAATAATGAACATACCCTAAAATGGTTGTAAAATTATTTCTGCTGTTTTGTCCGTCAAGGGCATCTCATTACAGCCTGACTAGCAAAAGGTACCTGAGGTTGAGGGATTTCAGTTCTAGAGAGGATCATGTATTTTCCAATAATTTCTTTAGAATGATAATAATTGCTTTTGCCAAATTTTACTGGAAACTCACTCAGAGATTTACAACAGTTGAGAACTTACAATGTTCTTTGATATTATTTATTATCTAAAAACTTCATCTCTGTCTAATAGTGTTTCAGAAGATTAAGTCTTAATGATATAAATTGTACTATATAAGTTCCTAAAAGATAATTAAATTTGGAAGGATAATTTCAGTGTCAACCTAATTTCTCTTTTACTTCTCATGTATTTCCAGGAAATTAAATTTAATTTTTAAAGCTCCACTTCTGAAATTGAAAAGAGGTACTTAAATAAGTACATTCTCATCCAGGTTCATAGAAGCATTATTCACGATAGCCAAAGATGGAAACAGCCTAAATGTCCATTAATAGATGAATAGATAAAATTAAGATATATACATACAATGGGATAGTATTCAGCCATGATAAAGAAACGAAGTATTGAGACTTGCTATAAGATGGATGTAGTACCAAAACATTATGTTAATTATAAGAAGCCAAACATAAAATGTCATGTATTATATGATTATATTTACATATAATATCTTACAATCTATAGAGAAAGAATTCAGATTGGTGGTTTCCAGGGGTTGAGTGAGAGGGGAATGGTGAGAAGCCACTCAATGGGTAAGGGTTTTAATTTGGACTGACGGAATTCTCTTGAAACTATAGATTGTGGTTGCACAACCTTGTATATGTACTAAATGCCACTGCATTGTTAACATGAAAATGATTAATTCTATGTTACATAAATTTCACCTGAATAAATTATTTTTAAAAAAGAGTGAAGTAAGGGATTTCCCCAATTAGACTAACCATCTATGGAAAACCTAAAATGCCATATAATGCCATATGAAAAGTATTTCTATCTACATATTGCTCCTGCATCTTAAATGAAAACCAAGTGCTATACTATAATAAATAGTTTCTGAAAAGTAAGCTGTGAAAATTCATATATATACATACATAACTAAACCCATCACAAGAACAAAATTATTTTCATTTTAAAAAATAAATACTTCTCAAAATTTCATAAGAAAGGGAATCTCAGTAGAAAATAATGTTTATCCTTATATAGGGACTCTACTCTGGCAGTAGAACAAGTTTGCCATCTAGCCCATACTCTAAGCCCTTGATTCTTCTTTTTAGGATGATATTCTTTCTCTATAGTACATTGTGACCCCTGGCTTTGCATTTGGGGGCACAGGGAGGAGGTGCAGATGGATGCTTGTTCATTAGCCTTCCATGACCAAATCTCAGATTTGCATTGCAGAGGATGCCATTCTTGTGGGTTGTAGAGAATTTGTAGCTCTTTTCATGCTTGTGCAATTTGGACATGGGGATTTCTTATGCCTTTTAATATAGGTCAAATTAAGACTTATTTGATAATAAAATTCCCTGAAAAATGTAGTCAATTTATATTTGCTTCAGGTCAGTTATATATTCAAATATATACTCAAAATGATAGTCAAAGTCTGTTTTTGGATAGATTTTTTTAAAAGCGTAAATCCCACCATTCATTTATCCTCTGTGCTCTACCCATCCTCCTTGTGATATAGTAGCCATCTATCTGTATTAGCTTGGTCATGGTCTTTACAGAGAGAGACAAAAATCTACTAAGTCTATGGCTACGTAAACATTCCCTTTTGAGCTTTGATTACAATATGTCATAAAGGTGAAGTTAGATATTTCAACCCTGAACGTTTTTAAATCTCCTGATTATAGATTCTAGGCAGAGAACGCCTCCTTTAGCAAAGCTCTGTCTTCATTATCTCTTTGTATTCCATCTAACCTAGGTATAAATCAATCTATTATTTGTAGGACTTTAGAGAAGTCCTACAACACATAAAAATGTTCAACAAATAGTTAATACAAAGCAAATTTCCAAAAATAATCTCATATTTTCCTTAATACTATAGCCTAAGTTAATATGTGATTTGTCTTTCAAGGTAAACGGATTGCTTATTCACTGAAATAGGACAAGGATCACCTACTTTCCAGCATGTCATATATACTTTCCTACCTCTTACCATCCTACCAATTCCACAAGCCAATTCCATGGCTCAAGTTTCTTACAGAATAGTCCTTCTGGTACCATATTCTATATCTGTGTACCTCATGTTTGGCTGTGAATAATAGGAAACATAAACATATTGGCTTAAAATCTATAATTTATTTCATTTTGACAGTATCATATGTAGACAATCAAGTTGGCCATGAACCAGGCAGCTTTTACTTTCCTCTCTACTGTCCCTGTTATAAACTTCATCCTCATGGTCCAACATGAAACTTTAGGCATTATGTTGGCTAATTCCAAACAGCAGTGTAGAAGATCCAAAAATGCACCATAGCAAGTGTGTAGGAAATTTCTTAGAAAGAGTTGTTATGTAATAGTTCGGTTTTTGTCCTTTTGATCACACACCACTTCTCAACACAAAGTAAGATGAGAAATGTATCTTTTAGTCCAGTTGGCCTGGATGCCAATTAAAAATTAGGGGATCTGTGCAGACGAAAATGTCATAGTGGAGACAACTAGCAGTCTCTGCATGGATTAATTCATTGCCCTTTAAGTTCATCATGTTTTACAATCATTTTAATAATTAATGGGATAAACTTCACATGGTATTAGAAAGCTGTAAAAAGAATTTGACCCTCCTGACTTTGTGCTTTTTGAAATTTATTTTTTCTTTTACAACTTCTATCCATCACTGTGCCCTCTGTTGTGATAATTCATAGATCTGGCTTCAAATATAAGAAAAATATTAAATAAGTAGTCTTATTCAGTTGGTAGATATTAATGGTAGATGTAATGTGAATTGAAAAAATAATTAATTGTCTATAAATGGAGACCAAATTATATGGCCAGATCTTTGCTGATGTGACATAAAACATCAATAAAGGCAGAGATAAATACAATTTTAATATAATTTAACTATTATTTATTTAGCTTATAAGGAATGAAAGCCAACTTATTGCTATATATAAATGCAAATTAATATTTCCTTATAGTTCTTTAGAATACATATGTGTGCCATAAACTATGCAAATATTGACAGATAAATTCTAACTTAATCTCAGTTAAGCAAGCATTTATTGCACATTTAAACCATGACAAACTCTGTAAGATCATAATGGCCAACATGTGCATGTATCTCTGCCTTTTAGCACCCTCTTTTACTTGGGGGTCAAGGCACATTTTTTTTGATTCTATGTCCTCAACATGCTGCCTCCAAACAGTATCTTAAAAAGTTCTGTTATTATTAAAGTGCACAAAAATTTTCATAACTTCATATAATATTTCCATGAGGGAATTATTTCTGGCATTTCTGGAAAAAAAATTAATGTTTTTCCAAATCTCTAATCCTGAAAAAATTTAGTCCAGAAATTGGAAAGTAGAAAAAAAATTATTATAAGATTAACTATCAATATAGAGAAGTTACTGGTCCAAGGAATTCACTGATACCAAGTAAAAAGCAAAAACAGTAAGCCTAACAGGCAGGGCTGAAGGTTAAGCTCACCCTTTCTGGGAAGCTGCAAAGGAGCACATTAGGGTGAAGCAGTCACAGTCCAGTCAGTGTTGCTTGCAGCCCTTGCTTTGTAACAGTGCGTTCTAGGCCTGGTTTTCTGCTAACAATGAGTCATTTTCGTGAATAAAATAAATATCAATAAGTTTGTGCATGTAGTAATCTTTACAAAAACCTATGAGTGGTGTTCCAAGAAATAAGTTTTGGAAGCAAAATATGGCCTTAGTTACATGATTCTGCATATGAATATGTGTAGGATGTTAACCATGCTGAGAGATACAAATGTTACAATAATCAAATACTACCTTCCTGGCACTTTCTAGAATTTAATATTATCTATAAACTATAATTTTTTTGTAGTTACTACTAAACATAACTTACTTGTTAAGCAATTTTTATATCTACATTAATGAATAAAATATAAAGAATAATGGACATATTTAAGAGTAATTTATGAGTTTGTGATTCTCTGATCATCTGGAGAATTCTGATTTCTCCTCCCTAAATCCTCAAAATTAATAATACCTGTCAGGAATTCAGGACATCATAAAACTCCTTTGTAATTTCTATTAGGCTAAAATTACAGTAGACTTCAGTTATCAGTTTGTTTGCAGTTTTCTCTTTCTCTTCGCTAAGTCTAACAACCCTATTTTCTGTTTCAGAGATGGTGCCTCTGCCATTGCACATGGTTTTCATATGGCAGACCATCATTCCTCATTCCTGTGGCTACAGCGGTAGGGAACCTGACTCAAGCATGATCTGCCATGACATCTCCTAAATGCCGAACAAAGCAGCTTGTTAAGATGGACACACAGATCAAATATGAGTTTATCAAGTTCCTTGCAGAGCCAATATTGAGTCAATATCAATGGAAATAAAGTTTAAAACTAAAGAAACAATGGAGCTGAATACACAGATTTTGCCTTCTTGAGAGATAGCGGCTGTAGCCATAAGAGGCATAGTCTATTTCTCACATTCTACCCAGGGCCATGAGTGAACCTCATGGTCAACACTCAACATTCCATAAGTACCAACGAATTTTTGTTGACTGAGTGAATGAGGGAGAGATTATAATGATGGAGGGAAGATGACCAAGAACATATTCTTGGGAAATTGCATTATCTATTCTAAGATTGATATTGGTGTAATGTCTCTCTTATGATATAAAATAAAAATTTCCCCATAGCAAAGAAAATAAAATTTAGTGTGTGTATATATTCATTTTCTTTCCACTTTCTGGAAATAGAATTAAGTGCAAGGCAGGATAATACTGAGGTTCAATTGATACTTGAATATATAAAGTTAGTTCACTGCTGTAAGTATTTCAGAAGTATGTTTGAGTGATGAATGTCTCTCGTTATAGCCTGACTATATCCGTAACAAAATTTTCTCCTAAACGTGTTTCTATTAATGCATTTTCTTCTTAAAAGTTTTAGAAATTAAACTGAGGGGAACAAATGAAAATTACTTTAATCCATCTTGTAAAATACATGGATAAAAATCTGTTACATTCCTCATTTATACTATCATATATGTTCATTTAGCTACTGGTCTCCTGAAATTTTGGTTCACATACTACATTAAAAGCACTAATGAGTTAAATGAGTTTAATGAGTTAAATGAGTTAAATGAGTTAAATGAGTTTAATGAGTTAAAGCCTATGGCTTTAAAAGAAAAAATAATAATCTTAGTTTTTCTGATTCCCATGAATCCGTAAGTGTTGCTGTTTGTCATAAATTTCATGTTTTCCTTAATTACTTATATAAATAAGAAATTAAAGTGAACTGTTTGGTGAAATTTAAAATTAAAGAAGTATGTAAAAGTGATACCTGTTTAACTTTTTGTCAGTTAAATTATCCCCTCTGCCATGGGCATGAATATGATGCCTCCACCATGTGTCAAAATTAGAAAAAGAAGATTAAATACTTTCTTTGTTAGAGAAATGCTATTTACTTCAGTCATGTTACTTCTTGGATTTATATATTCATTCTTTTCCTCTTAATAAGTCTTATATCAATACATCTTTACAAGTAGCACTTGAAGTTGGACCACACCTGTAATTCCAGCGCTTGCCTTCATCTTACCTATAGTGCCACGAGTCAACCTGCAACATTCTATTTAGTGTGTCTGATAGTTTACGTTTACTTATTTTTCCTCTTTCTATCTTTCCAATTACGTTCCATATTATTTGAAGACATTGATAGAGTTGAATGCTTTTTCTGAATCTCTGTCATGTCTTGTATTAAACATAAAAATATACTAATAGTAGGCCGGGTGTGGTGGCTCACGCCTATAATCCTAGCACTCTGGGAGGCCGAGGCAGGCGGATTGCTCAAGGTCAGGAGTTTGAAAAATATAGTAATAGTAGAAGAAATTATAGGTGATTTTAAATAACATTGAAGAAAATCATTTTTCAATATGAGAAAAGCCCAGAAGTCATAATATAAAGATTAATAATTTTGTCTGTATAAAACTTTTAAATCCTTGATTTGAAAAAAAATCACCAGTAAAGAGATCAAAGTACAGATGATGGTCTAGAAAAATTATTGGAATTATGTCATAGAAAATGGACAACTTTCCCTAAAGCATTAAAAAATTATATACATTACTGAGGAAAAGTATAAATTTTTCAACTGCAAACTTGGCGAAGGATATGAACACTTTAGGAAAAAAATAAATGTGTTTTTAGCATATAAAAAAGATGCTTATGGTCACTCCTAATAAAATAGATGCAAATGAAAACTATAATGAGACATGATTTAAAAAAAAAAAAAAAACTGATTGCAAAGGCTAGAGAATTTAGTGACAAATAATAAAGTTTAACCCAAAGTAAAATAACCAATTGTCCTTCAGCCATTCTTCACACATTCATGTAAAAAGAAAAACTTACTCTATAGCACTTATCAACATTTGACATACTATGTATTCTATATACATTTTAAATATGCTACATATGACAACAGTGTCACAGAACCTACATAAGCACAGTTTTTTAATGGCTAGGCTCAAGCTCTCTCTAGATTAGTCATCAAATCCAGTCCCTGAGGGCAGCAGAGAGAGAGAATGCTCCTTGGAAATTCCTTCTCCTACTTCCTCTCTGCCTCCTCACTTCTCTTTGTCTTCATGTCCATCTTCAACTTCATCTTCCTCTCTTTCTTCCCCAGACCTGCCTTGCATAAAACTTTTGTTTCGACCATGGGAGAAACAAAGCTTCCACTCAAAAACTATCCCAGAAAATCCAAAGCCCCCTGATGTTATTAATATGAAAAGTTAAATTCTAAAACTCTGTTTCTGTGGAGGTGGGACACAGATCTTCATTTCCTTTTGTTACTGTTTGTTTGGATGAGATAATTTTATCAGGAGAGGAAGAAGATAGATGTCTGCTGTAGTTGTGCCCTGTGTAACCTGAATGGCACCTTAATAATTTATAAAAGGTAAGGTTAATTTAGAAACAACATTCTAGTGATTTTTCTGTCAGTAGCACTGAGGATAACATTGATCACTTTAATGATCATGAAGTTTAGGTAGGAAACAAATACAACCATCTTGTTTAGAAACCACTATCCTTCAAAACTGTTCTTTTCCTTCTAAATGAGCAATAATAAAAACCGGAAATTAAAATTAAATGGTTTGCCAGTTTATGTGATCAGTGATATTCTCTTATTATTCACATAAGTCTTTATTGATGTTAGACATTTTTAATTTTAGAGCAAATGACCAGAAGTGTCAGCAAGGGCTATGAAAAAAACGAAAAAAAAAAAAAAAAAACAGCTGGGTAAGGAGCATTAAGGAGCATTCAGAGCCTAAGTGGAATGTAGCAATTTTAGGTACATTGGTCAGGATAAATACCCCTGGGAACTTTCATAGAAAATACTCGGCAGCAGTCCCACCACGTTATAAGACTTCAATAAATGTTAACCTTTTATTACTATTTAAGGAAAAATTCAATTAGAATATAATTTAATGTAGTGTGTATATTTCCAGGTTAAAAATGAAGCATTTTAAAATGAAAATATTTTATGTTATTTATTTTAACCCCTTCAAAGCACATCGAAGGCAGTAGAAGTAAAAAGGACTTGTGAGATAGAACAATACAGGAATAAACAAATCAACCATAGGACTCACGGGAAATAGTTCATTTGTAAACACATAAGTTCTCTCAGACCAAGCACCTTTTGTGTTCCTCCTCTCTCACAACTCTTTCTAGGTGATATTCTGTATTTTTCAAAATCTCACCCCCAATATCCTCAAATAGAAAAATCTAATTTCAAAAGAGGATTAACTGGCAGAAGAAAAATACACCTGCATCCATTTACTGAGAGCTTTCTGTCTTCAGAGTAGAACACATGGAAATAAATGGGTGGGGGCACCAGATCCCAGACATCACCTTGTTGATCTCAAGTTACACAACATGAAAGTGAGGCCCGGAGCTCTATTGCCCATAGCATATTCAATGACTTAATTTTGTACAACTCACGTTTTATCATTCATCATTTTCCAACCTCAGACATTAACATTTTCTCTAAAAAATCATTATTTTCATGTTTCATTTAAAAAACTGTTTTCTTGTCTCAATAAAAAATAAGACTATTAATTTCAAAAATGAAAGCCAAGTAGCACATTAGATTATTGAATGCCATAAAAAGGGAGTATTATCTTGTCAGTTTCAGTATTACACATGCATTTCTAGGAGACACAGAAATATTTTATATTGCAGTTATGTTTCTTTTATTGCACTGTTCCATACAAGAGCACATTGCAGGGTTAACAGTTTTTAACGTGACTCATAATTTTGTGCACATCTCTGCTATATTATTACAATCTGCATTCTGTTTAAGGTTTAAATTTTAAAATAATTGCCTCTTATTAAAATCTCCCACATTACATTATTGCTGGTCATGCAGAAAATCACTTTGCTGCAGGAAACAAAACCATCCAATATAATCTTTTCTCCTTATAACAGAGGAGATAATTGGATTAATCCCAAGTCAAAATCTTGGAAGTAGAGTGCTTTGTTGGCTAAACAGAGCCATGCCTGTCATTTAGAGATGATAGATAATAGAGAGTCAGTGATGCTAGATAATCAAGTGCAACTAGTCATCATAGTAATGAATATTTTTAAAAAATATTAGCAAATGTTAATTATCCACTGAATATGAAGAGAGGCTGGGTTAGTCCCTTGGGGGACCTAGTTGCCTTGTTAAGACATCATCGTATATCCATGTCTACTTAGGCAACTTGCTCCTCTGCTATTCTGATCATATTCTGTAAATGTTAAAACTATTTTTTGTGTGTGTGTGTGTGAGACAGAGTCTCACTCTGTTGCCCAGGCTAGAGTGCTGTGGTGTCAGCCTAGCTCACAGCAACCTCAAATTCCTGGGCTCAAGCGACCTTTCTGTCTCAGCCTCCTGAGTAGCTGGGACTACAGGCATGTACCATCATGCCGGCTAACTTTTTCTACGTATTTTTAGTTGGTCAATTAATTTCTTTCTATTTTTAGTAGAGACGGGGTTTCATTCTTGCTCAGGCTGGTTTCCAACTCCTGACCTTGATCGATCCATCTGCCCTGGCCTCCCAGAGTGCTAGGATTACAGGCGTGAGCTACTGCGCCCAGCTGATGTTAAAACTATTGATAAAGTAATCTCTGTCAAATTGTGAATCTTGGCCATTGTGACTACAAATATTAAATATTTTTTGCTCCATCTTTTTTTCTTCCTTTTCCTTCTATTGTGCCAATTAGGTCTATGTTATATCTCTTAAATTTTTTTTTTCCCACAGTTCTTTAATGTTCTGTATTTGTTTGTGTTCTTTTCATTCATTTTTTCTCCTTGTAGTTCAGTTTGGAAACTTTGTATGGACTTACTTACTGCTCACTGATTTTTTTCTTCAGTTATGGGAGTTGATTAATAAGCCCTTTGAAGGGCTGGTTCATTTCTCTTATAGTTTCTCCCTTATCAATTTTTTTTGTGTGTTCTTTCTTAATCTTTTTTATATTTCCCTGCTTATTTTACACATCCATAAGTTTCTATTATAGCCCTTTAGAGTTATTTAATTTCATTAAATGATGATTCTAACATTTGTGTCATATCTGGGTATGGTTCTGATTCTTTCTTTGTCTCTTCAGATTATATACTTCCTTGTGTTTTGGCATAATTGTATTTTTTTGTTGTTGTTGAAAGATGAATATGTTGTATTGGGTTAATTGGCCTTTAGCATGAGGATTTATGTTGGGCTGTGTTTATTATTTCATGTAACCAAAGGTCCTAGGGGCTTCGGATTCCTGATTGTCTGTGATTTTGTCTTTCCTGTTGACTTTGGGCTTCCCCAGTTTACCTCAGAGAAAGCCTATATCTTGTAGCACTTTAAATGTTATCCATTCTTATTAGACTGGGGCTCTAGAGGTGGTAAGGTGTGATAAAAGGGAGAGTGTTCTATTATGTTCAGATTAAATTTCAATGTTTTAGTGGCCTTGCATATCGAGCATGTGACATTCACAAATATTACTCCAGTGGGATAGCAGTTTCATTGCTCCTGCCTCCTACCCTCCCTTCTGGTTGTAGTGTCCCCAACCCATTTCCTTGAAATCCTGACCACTGGTGACTATGTTTTCTTATATTTCTCCCCATTAAGTGGAAAAAGATATCCAGAGAGGGCCAGAATGGGAGAAATGTCCTTTTCTCAGCTGGATGTGGCTCTGGGATAAAATCATTATCCCTAGAGAATAGGTCTTTGTTTTGGAGATGGCTCTAAGTGTATTTCACAAATATTATTCTTCTTTACTCCTGCTAGAGTAATAAAAGGACCTTTCTCAGATCCTGAATGAATCCAATGGAGTGATAAACATGTTCATGGACTGTAAGACTCATTGTAAGACACAGATCTATAGAGTTAATGAAATCTGGGTCAGAGTCCCAGGAGGCTTTCCTGTAGATTGTCAATCGGATTCTAAAATGTATATGGGAATGTAAAGGACCTACAAGAGCCAAAGTCTGTTCAGCAAATGGTGCTGGGATAATTGGATATGGAAAAAAATCACCCTCGAAACTAAACTCATGACCTACATAAAATTACTAAAAATAACTCATGACCAAAATGTCAATGAGTAAAGGATTAAACTATAAAATTTCTGGAAAAAAATAGAAAATTTTTGTGACTTTTGAATAGGCAAAGTTTTTTATATAGTTATTATAAACATGATACATAAAAGAAAAAATAAACTGGATGTTATCAAAATTATGTGTAAATTATACTTACATAAAGATGATTTTTTAAAAAGTAAGCCAATAATATAACAGTATTGTAAATATGGGAGAAAAAGAAATGGACAATTAACCTAAAGATATCCTAAGAGAGATATGATGAAGTATCCCGTCGGAAGATCTGAAACAAAACATAAACTACAAAGGCAACCACCCAGTTGGAAAAAAATATATATATATTAATAAAATGAGACTGGGGGCAGAAATTTAAAATACCTTTTAAAATGCAAGAGATGAAAGACAATGTGGAACATTGGTTTGGCTTTAGCAATAATTTCAAGCTATGCTTATTTTGTTTAAAAACAAAGCAAAACAAAGCTTGCGTATCTGAATAATTTGTGGAACAGACCAATAAAAGACAGTTTCTTATATAAAAGCAAGGTACATCCTAGTTAATAACTTTTCTTAAAGCAAAAATTGGAGCAAAGCAAGCTTACTCTAAAGAAAATGGGTAAATTCTAAAGCTCGTAACTCATTCTTAGATAACACTGTTTATAACTGAAATCTTACCATTCGTGACCCCTGGGCTCACGTATGACTCTTTTAGAGGGGAAACTACAGATTTTGATTGACAAAGTAAAATAGTTTTTCGAAGGTTTCTCTGTAAGGTACCAAAGCACTGTTAAACCTATTTGACAATGGACAATGGACAGGTGCACAAGTGAGGGAGGAAGCTACTTTCTACTGTAGATTTTTTTTTGGAGCACACTGAAACATAATAGCATGGTTTCTAAATGCATGGTGCTTGGCACTTAGTAGCCAAGACAACTAGCTTACATTCTCAAGTGGACATTAGTTCTTTGAATTTGAAAGATTATTTATAATACTTTGAAGGGCAAGATTTTCCAGAAAGCTGATTGAAGTACTACCAGGGAATTACTGTTTTCTTTATGTTATTTTGAACCTAAATGTATATACCACATCACAACAAAGGAATTGGTAATGATTATGAATAGCTTACAAATTATTTATGAACAGTGATAAGTGGTACGAGAGTTTGAAATTAGATCTCAATTAGGCAATATCAATATATAAGTATTTTATTCTAATTTTGAAAATCTTAGAGATGAAATACATCAATCAAGCTTATGTCCTTTTTATAGCCATGTAAGAAGTAGCAACACACTGACATTTCCAAGGATTTCATTATACTTTGGCATAAATCTCAACAGTGAGAAATTTTTGCAGGTGTGTATTCACTGGAAAATATGCTAAAGAAAATCTCCACAGGGGTCTACTCTCTCCACATTCACTTATTTCCATTAATGACAATCTGAACCCAATTGATGGGCAACACACTGTTCATAAAGTCAATTTCATGTTCATCAGCAGATAGATATATATTGACTGATTTTCCTTCTACTTTCCTGCAAAGTTAGACTTGAGAGAAAGCCTTTCTTTGCTTAGCAAGAATAGAATTTACCGTAATAGCATTCCAAATATTGAGATAAGTAAATTGTACTTGGAATCTCATGGTTTATGCATATTCTGCTCAAGCACATTCATCAATTTATCTTTAAGATTCCATTGTTATCTGTAAAAAAAAAAACTGTTTTTTTTAGTTCTGATGTTTATCAATTATCTTTAAATAGTGAGGGAGATGGCAACATAAATGTCATAGTATCAGCAAAGCATAAATCTGTGTGTGTAACATAGTATGGAAATGAGTACTATTTCAAAATGCACTTTACTGGATTTAAATAAAATATCAATAGGTTGGAGACATCTCTGTCTTGTTTTCTAAATTTAATTATGTTGAATTTGAGAACATACTTCATACAGATCTTAATAACATTTTCAGTGACTTGTTTAAAGTGAAGAAGCATTTTTTTTCCCAAAAAAAGAACTTGCATCTGGGTCAGGAATTCAAACAAATGCAGAATTTTTAAATTATTTACTAAGGTTTAATAAAAATTACATTTGGCATTAATATAATGTTAAGAAAAATATATATGATTGAAATAGTCATGAATATAAATATTTTACATCTTGAAAAAAATCACTTTTTCATTCACAAACAATACATTTTGTTAAATGCAAAAATTTACGTGTAGAAATTCATAGAGAACAGGTCAGATAAAAATATGCTAAAATGTTAAAAATAACCATATTTTAAGTATATTAATATCAAGAATTTAGGATAATACTGTTATATTTTTTCTAATTTGGTCTTGACATTTTTGTCCGGAGAGTAGCTATAAACTCTAGCGCTGCCCTTACCAGGCTCCAGGGACATGGTCGTGGTTATTCATAATGTTCCTGTCATGGGAAACTTCTTTATCCAGGTGGATGGCATAATGCCTAAGTGTCCAATCCATGACCACGTGTCCTTCTCACAGGAAGCTTGTTGATACTGATAGATGCCCTGTGGCTGTTGTCTGGCCTGTGCCCAGTTTACTTCTACCAGATAGCTGCTCTCTAGAAGAGTCCAGATAAGGAAGGAAGCTGTGTTCAGGTGTGTCAGTCCAGGGAGGAGGCAACTCAACAAAACACATAAAACAACAGAAGCAGCTTACTACTTGCAGAAAGAGAGAAGATAGCAGCACACCTCACAGGGCCAAAGAGAGTAGGGGAGCTGTCCAAGATCCACTGGGTGGGGAGCAAGAGACAGTGCAGGGACTATCAGCCAAAACCTTTATTGGGATCTGGGGTGTTATCCAAGCAAGTTTCCCTCAGGGAGTTCTCATTGGTAGATTTAGAACAAGCAGGCATGAGTTCTGTGGAGCAGTCCTCCCCAACCTTTCTGGCACCAGGGACTGGTTTTATGGAAGACAATTTTTCCACCGGGGCGGGTGGCACTGTGAGGGGCAGTGGTGTTCTGTGGCCAGGTTCAGCGCGTTGGGGACTGACCACAGCCAGTCCCCAACTGGGAAGCTGTGATGGTGGTCACTGCAGCATTTCTGCTCAATCCATGTGCAGTGCAGGGGTCAGAGGGATGAGTCAAGTAGGTTATGTGCAGCTCCTGCGTGAGCAGATGGTCACCAGGAGATAACTGGATCAACCACATTGAACAACTGGGAAAAGACAGAGAATTGCAAACGGTGTCAATGGTGACTGTGCCCTGACTCTGGTGCCAGAAAGTTAAATCTATATTCAAAATGGATGCTGAAGCAACATAAAATTACAGGAATTCACAATAATACTTGTCAAGAAAGTTGAATTTCATGTTGAATTTGGGTGTACTCTTTGATTATACACTTTCTCTACAGATACAAGGTGCTTCCTATCACTAGTTAATATTAATAATGATGATCAAATAATAACCAATTATTATTGCAATATGCTTGGTCTGTATTTTCTAATAATATTTTATATTTAATTCTAATAATATTTTATATTTTACTATTTCAGTCCATAAAAAAATAGAGTAGTTAGTATGATTATCCATCCTTTCCTAAGAACCCATAGTGAGTTGGTTGGTGGACAAAGTGTCAGGCAGCCTGACTGCAAAGCCTCTCTCTTAAATAGGATACACATTATTATATCATCATGGAAAGCATAAATGAGATAAAGATACAAAAACATGATATTTAATGTCCAGTTTACACCGTTCTAAAAAAGTATGCAGAATTATTTAAATGATCCCTTTTAAACTTTTTTTTTTTTTAAATAGCTTGCTCAGCTTTATGCACTCATCATAGAAGAATGTCTTTTTCTCATTTCCTTCATTTCCATGAATTGAGAGTTTTCCTAAACTCTCTTGGACACTTGCCTCACTCCATACTCTGCCCAAGAGTGTCATGTGGACTGCAGACAACAGGAAAGTTAACCTGTCGAATGACCTCAGTGTGGGGAAGTCAGTCTCTTCCTTCATTTCTCTTCTTTCTTCTAGCAGTTGTAGTTTTCAGCTTATATAAGTGAGTTTGCAGAAACATATGGACTCTTCAAGATTCTAGACTGGCAAATGGGGAGATAAAGAGAAAGACCAATTTTGTGTCTTCCAATTTAGCATTAGAGGAGAGAATTTTCACAGAGGCTCTTTTAGACCTTTAGGTGAAATAACAATTTTGAATATTTTATCTTGTTTCTCAGCTAAGTCTGTAAGAAATGTTTCTAGGCAGGCCACATGGAGTAACTGTGCCAGATTCTATTTCTCTATTATGTTCTGAATTACCTTCAGGATCAAGGAAGGTTACTAATCAAAGTTTATGCTAATTGCTGTGTTTATCATTTGCAATCTAAAGTGAAGGTTTGTTTTTCCCTTTCTTTGAGCACTTTTGCAATACCTCCTTATCAGAATGGATTTTTTTTTTTCTTTACATATTTATTGCTTTGGGGTTTTGCTATAACTGAGAGAGCAGTATTGTTATTTTTTTTACTCTTTTTAGGATTAGCCAGATGCAGTACTAATTTATTTAAAGCAATAAAGAATTCATTTCACTTGATTTTCTTTCTTTTCTGGGGGGGAGGGCAGGAGAATCTTACCGATTTTCTTTACCTTTTGAAAATGGACTTGTATATAAAAATATCAAGTATTATCTTTCTTGTGTAAAATATTAGTTACATTTAGCTTCCACTTTCTAAGGACTTTAAAGCTTGGAAGTTTTCTTCCCAATTTCTTAAGGGCTATAATCCCCTTTTCAGGCGTTGGCAAAAATTTATGTTTTTGATAAGCTGATGTTAAGCATGTCCAGGGCCTGTGTTCCCCAGCTTGTCCCTCTCTCTACAATGCAGGGTCTTGTCTAAGTATGATAGTGTTCTTCAAAGAGGCCATGCTTTATAGTAAAAACACAATCTCCACAGGAACAGGTATTTGGGAAAATAGAACACATGTGCTATCAGGTATTATTTATGTAGATACCAGGAAATTTCACCAGAGATTACATTTTAGGTACACATACAACTTATTCTCTCTAATCCCAAGCAATGCACTTCACCTTAATGTCATCACACCATTGCTATCTATCAAACACCATCTCCTTATTTTTATACAGAGATCCTTTCTCCATCAATGAATCTTCTCAAGCTTCTTCTCTATCTGTTGCATTAGTAGATCCTTCATCATTGATCCAAGAAATGCCATCATCTACTCTTTTTCTTTTTCCTCTTTCTTTGTCTGCAGATTTCTGAGCTCTGGATGTCTTGGAGTTTCAATCGTTTGTGCCATCACCAACAAAGATGGTGTTCCACTCTGTGTGTTCACTTTTAAGACTGTATATATCTAGTCTCCAAAAGTGCACTTAGTGAGATTTACTAGATTATAATAATGTCATGATTAGGTTTCCATATTTGGAAAATAAGAAACATCTTTGACATGAGTGTGGTACTGGTTAGTTCTGTACCAGTGTAATTCTATGCAAGTTGTCAGACTTGAGAAAAATATAACTTATGGGCTGTTCTGTGCATTTTACACCAGCCATTGGATGGAGATCATTCTCTACCTCTAGCCTTAGACACTCACGTTCTTTTCAAGAGAAAATCCTGGATCTGAGTCTTATTGCTGCAGAAACTGATTTGTAAATGTATTCTGACACTGTACAAAAGAAACAAAGGCAATACAAAATACAACTCCCACTCTGTTTCTTTTTTATTCCCCTCAGAATTGCATTTGCAGAATTTCTTGGCTGGATGCCAATCCTATCCTAAGGCACTTTAAAATGCTCTTGACAATGCTGTTCATTCATTATGTGAATACAAAAACAGTCAGCAAAAGAAGCCTGAAACTTAGCTCACTGATAATTGCTTCTTTATTTTCCTGAATGTGTCTTTGCAAGCATAGCCAATTTTAACATCCTGGTTTCTCTAGCTGGTTGCAATCTAACTGTTCCCTGAATGGTGTTTTGCTAGTTGGACACAAGAAATTTTGAAAATGTTGACTCTGCCATTCAACCTCATTCTGTCAGCATTGTCATGGATGTATATTTTAATATTGATTTTTTAAATGATGATTTTGATTCTTTGTTTATGAAATGAAATATTTCAATATTTCAATTAGAAGTCTATCATTTTCTGTAGAATTGATGACTATTCATAGAAAATATATTTTTTAGCACAAACTACATTAAATCAGTTTAATTCCTTTAT
The DNA here is from genome assembly GCA_008750895.1 of Mirza zaza. NCBI lineage: Eukaryota > Metazoa > Chordata > Mammalia > Primates > Cheirogaleidae > Mirza > Mirza zaza. The sequence goes on from VSMD01066941.1 coordinate 146,288, forward strand.
CAATTTTTGGTACATTGTATTTAAAACATTTTCATTTACCTTTTCTATTAAGTTGGTGCAAAAGTAATTGTGGTTTTAGCATTGTTGAAATTTGCTGTTTGATATTGGAATATATTCTTAAATAATTGTAGTTATGTTATAAAACTGTATAAAAAAACAAAGCCAATACAAAAAAAGCTCCCACTCTGTTTCTTTTTTATTCCCCTCAGAATTGCATTTGCAGAATTATACATCATTTTAGTTCACATTTCTCACTTTATTTATTTTTTTACTAGTGACTTATTCCTTGCTGTTTATTTTATATTTATTTTGGACTGTGGCAATGATGTTAGACAAAAAGCAAATCTGAGCGATTTTCTTATTCAAGTTCAAAATGGGTCATAAAGCAGCAGAGAAAACTCACATCAACAATATATTTGGCCGAGGAACTGTCAATGAACATACAGTCTAGTGGTGGTTCAAGAAGTTTTGCACAGGAGACGAGAGCCTTGAAGATGAGGAGCACAGTGACCAGCCATTAGAAGTTGACAATGACCAATCGAGAGCAACATGGAAGCAGATCCTCTTACAAGTACACAAGCAGTTGTCAAAGAACTCAACCTCAATCAACCATTCTATGGTCGTTCAACATTTGAAGCAAATTAGAAAGATGAAAAAGCTCGTTAAGTGGGTGCTGACCAAAAAAAAAAAAAAAAATCATCGTTTTGAAGTATTACCTTCTCGTATGCAACAACAATGAACCATTTCTCCACCAGATTGTAACAAGCAACGAAATTGGATTGCGTATGATAACCAGCGACTACCAGCTCAGTGGTTGGACAGAGAAGCAGCTCCAAAGCACTTCCCAAAGCCAAACTTGCCCCCAAATAAGATGATGGTCACTATTTGGTGGTCTGCTGCTGGTCTGATCCACTATAGCTTTCTGAATCCCAGCTAAACCATTACATGTGAGAAGGATGCTCAGTAAATCCATGAGATACACCAAAAACTGTAAGGCCTGCAGCCGGCATTGATCAACAAAAAGGCCCAATTCTTCTCCATGACAATGCCCGACCCATGTTGCACAACCAATGCTTCAGAAGTTGAACAAATTGACCTATGAAGTTTTGCCTCATCCACCATAAACACCTGATCTCTTGCCACCTAACTACCACTTTTTTAAGCATCTTGACAACTTTTTGCAGGGAAAATGCTTCTATAATCAGCAGGATGCAGAAAATGCTTTCCGAGAGTTCTACAAATTTTAAAGCACAGATTTTTACACTACAGGAATAAACAAACTTATTTCTCCTTGGCAAAAATTTGTGTTGATTGTAACAGTTCCTATTTTGATTAATAAAGATGTGTTTGAGCCTAGTTATAATGATTTAAAATTCATGGTCTGAAACTGCAATTGCTTTTGAACCAACCTAATATTTCATTTATATTTTGTTTATAAATATTTTCATCAGGAAATGGAAATTTTTTTAAAAAAAGCCTATGATTCTTCTATTAGTTTTATTTAATATCACATTTTGACAATTATACTTAAGTTATTCTGGCTTTGTTCTTCTAGATGATAATTCTATCAAAGCTAATTACCTCAGGTAAACATTTGCAGATTTATATTTTCTCAAAATATTTTATTCTGTCATCAGTTTTGAATAAAATTTTTTTCCCAATGCAATTTTTAACATTTTTCATTTGTATTTATTCTACATTTTCCCAGATAACCACATAACCCTCCCTTAAGTTCAGCATATTGCCATTATACCAATCACAGTATGCTGAATTTTAAGATTTATTTTTCTATACTGTTCTGTAGCATTCACATGATATCTTTTTGACATTTTCAAGCAACTGTGCTTCCTCAATTATTTGGCATTGTAGATACTAATTGATGCTGTCTGTATATTTTAATAATTGATAATGTTATTCCTGGTAATGTGGTCCAGCAGTACTTTACACTATGAATTAGATAAATGATGAGATTAGTTATTATTTCTTAATCATTACATGAGAACTACTTTAAGTTTTTCTTATAAAATAATCTAGATTTATTTATTTATTTCAATATCCATCTATGTCTTCAGTATATCTGTGATTGTTTTATATTATATATTTTGTTTTAATGCCCATATAATTAGCAGAATAAAGATAAAATTGTAAGTGTCAAACAGCGATGTCTATATGTCCTTTAGGTCAAAATATGAATGTCAACATATTATTTTTAATCTGAGGTCATGAAAATAAGGCCTTTCTACCAATAATGATGTTTGTTAATTTATATATTTTAGTAGGGATATTTTACAGCAAAAGTTATGTATCCAAAAAGTCCATAATTTTTGGATTTACTAGAGGTGCTACTTTTACATCTTTTACATTTATTTGAGAAAGCTACCCACCAATTTTCATTCAAAAACTCTTCAAGACAACTGTGTATTAACATGTTATAAGCCTTTTATGGACTTGCTTAGAAAATACTGTCTCTAAGCCAAAGGGCCATGGGGGATTGGCTCTGTAAAAAGTCTTCCTTCTAGGAAAAATAAGATGAAACTTGTCATTAGTTTTCCTAACACAAGATACTGCAAAGATCTCTGAACATTTCAACCCTGGAGAGATAATTTGTACATATTTCAATAATGTAGGGGAAATGAAAATTTATACATCTTGGTGACTGACCAGAAAATATATGCTGTTATAATATTTCTAATTTTTAATAGGAAAAAAATCTTATTTCAGTGACTTGAACAGGGAAAATATTTTGTATTTATGTAATATCAATGTGCATAATTTCTGCCCCAGTGGAAGCGATTAAAAATAGAATGCTTCTTTCCTTGAAGCTGCCATTCTGTTCTGCTTCCCAGGGTTGGGGAGAAGGGTGTCTCTTCTTTGGGCACCTTTACTCAATTCTAACAGTATAAGATGTTCCTTATCTTCTAGTTCTATTATTTTTAGGGTCATTTTCTACCTAGTCAATCCCTCATTACTCCAGTCCCCTGTTAGTTAAACTTTTTAATATAAACTCTCCCTGTGCAAGTTATTCTGTGGTTTCACTCTTTTGGTAAGACCTTTACCAACAGAGTAAAATATCACCATGTATTGAAAGGAAGAATCAGTAGCAATATTGAAGAGCAGATATTTGATACTGAGGTGAGTAGTCTCCACATTTGGCAGCTAACAATTTCTACCATCCTGTTTGCTCACACCACTGCTCACATAAGAGATGAGTCTATTCATCTTCTTCTTGATTTGGGACCAAATTGCATCTGGTTTTGCTGGATATAATGTGGCAGAAGAGATGCACTGTTGTGAAACCTAGCAGAGGTGCCCTATGGAAGCCAGACTAGACTAGGCAACCATTAAAGATCATATGGAGAGAAACACTGAAAATGAAAGACCATCTCCCAAGCAATTTTCAGCTGAATGGAGTTACATAAGAGGCCCTCGGTAAGATCAGCAGAAGAACTCCACAAATGACCCTAGACAACTCAAAGAATTGGGATTAATAATAAGATATTATTTGAGGTTAGTTTGTTAAGCATAAACAAATGACTAAAACAGTAACTTTAGACATCATGGTTAAATTTGAGTATTTCTGTTCTCAGAGACATGCATAGGCAGGAGCAAGTCAGCCAGCCTTTTCACAACTCAGACACTCACCTTTTTGTATTCTTTAAGAAACACTTATCTAAGGCGGAAATTGTTTGACAGTCTTATATAACACCCAGAAACCTACAGTGATTCCTATCATTCACCTGATACACCAATAATTACTTAAAATATATTTGCGATTTCTTGTAGGCATGGCAGGTGGCATGCTAATATTGTGATAAAATTAAACAAAATGCACAGACAGACTGGATAAGTCTTAATTAGGGGCTCTGGAGAAGCTCAATGAGGATGTCTCCCCATCATGGCAATGTAACTCTTTAAGAGGTTAGATGCCCAAGAATGGTAATAGTGAGTAGTAAAAGAGGAAGGTCACAGTGTTCCAATTTGTGAATGTAATGATGAACTGCCCATGGAAAATAGTTAATATTCTTTGAAGTTAATGAAAAAAATCCACATACTTAGATTCATCACCTTGATCACATGATTAAGTGTTCAAGATGATCGAGCTCTCACTGAAATTCAAATATTTGTTTTCTACTCAACGTTCCTGGCAGTTTTTAATGAAGGCTGATCTAAAGCTGGGAAAGTTCAATAAATTGGGGGTAATAAAGGATTTTCTCAGCCATCATAACAATCATCTAGTCTGGATAGAGACAAGTATCTGCTTAGGGCTCATTAGTTTTGGAACTCCAGGGGTCCAATGTGCTCACTTCTGCTTGCATAGCAGCTATAGTGGAGTTGCCACAGTGGCAGCCACTGCCACATGGTCAAATACTCTCGCCAACGCAGGAGGCCAAACTGAGGAAAACAAAGAAAGGAGGTTTCTGTGTGTTGAATTTTCCCTCAGAAAACAATATGTTCAAATCTTAATCATAAGTACCCCAGAATGTGAACTTATTTTGACAATATGGTCTGGGCAGATGCAATCAGTTAAATTAAGATGAGGTCATACTGGAATAGTCCAGGCCCCTTAATCCTATAAAACTGGTGTCTTTATAAGAAGACTACCATATGACGACAGAGACATAGGCCAAATGTAGACTGAAGATCGGAGTGCTTTATCTACAAACCATAAATGCCAAAGATTGCCAGCAAACCATCAGAAGACAGGTAGAGGCAGGAAAGAATTTTCTTAGAAGTATTGGAGTGAATGTGGTGCTGCAGACTCTTTGATTTCAGACTTTTAATATGCAGAACTGTAAGACAACACATTCTTGTGGTTTTGAGCCACCTAGTTAACAGTACTTTGTTATAACAGACCTAAGAAACTTAACGCAAAAGTCAATCTGCCTGTACAACATAAACAAGAACAACTATTACCTCCCCACCAAACCTGTACACATACCCTTCATAACAAAAACAGCAGCAATAACAACAATGAAAATGAAATTTTCTCTTTTGATTTATCCCCATGTCTGGTCTGCCAGATCAATGACTTCTAAAAATATTTCTGCAGAGATGGGAATTCTATGCCCAAGTCCAAGTGTCTCAGAGAAACATTAATATTTCAAAAATTGGGGAGCTTTTGGAAATAGAAATTATATCAGTGATCAGGGATGTTGAGGAGAAGGAAGCTGAAGCTGCAGAATTTACTAAGTGTCCAGGTTGGACATAGAAAACTAAAGTGAATTCATGTTGAAGCTTTCTCCATCCATTCAGCTGTTATTGGGATTTGTTTTTTGTGATTCTAGAAAAGGAGTCTTACTTAACAAAAAGAAATAGTGCATGGCTGCCTTCACTAAAAATCATACATGTGAAATTACAATTGCTGTGTTTTAGAGAGGATATGTAAAGTTTTAGTTCTAACAAGGGTATCAGAGGGGTAAGTTATGTCTAATGTCAACATTATTCCAATTATGGTTCAGTTTGGTTGGTACAAAAGTTACATGGTTTCTGGCAATTATTTATAGAATATAAATAGAATTTTTATAGACTATCAGTAGAATTATTTATAGATTTAAAAAGTTATAGCAATTAGATGATAACTGTGACTGACCATATTTCTATAGTAAAAGATAATTTTTAATTACTCCTGATTGGCATGCGGTCACTGATTTGACTTATGTGATCCTATGAGTCACTGTTAATGCTGGATATCAAGAGCAATTTGCTTTCTTTCAGGGCCAGAAGTTTGATTTACTGTTTGCCCAGCCACCTGGATATTTAAATTATCTGGCATTATATCGTAATGCAGTAAGGTGGCCAAAACCCAATTCAGATGCCAAAGTCACTCATTACACTGGTGCCATACTAACCGGAAGTTATTGTGAAAAAATGTATGATGTTCTGTTTTTCTCTTTTGATTTTATTGCAGAAAATGGGTTATTAAATAGAAAATAAGCTAGAGGGCTTTTCATATAGCATAGTCACAATTATCTGTGGTAAATATACTTAAGACCAGGTAGAAGTTGTTATCTTTGAGTCCCCTAAACACCAAAACTAATACTTAGAAAACAGTTTGCTTATTGTTTTTCATATATCACAACTCAAATATTTGTGACTCATCAGATTAATAAAAATGTGTCAAAATGAATTTCAGTTATGAGCTATGTGGGCTCTGAGAGGCCAACATGCCTCCTATCTTTCGGGCTCATTTTTGCATTCATTCAACAAGCATAAAGCACTTACTAAATGTAAGCACTGTTCTAGAACCCGGGATCATTATAATGAACAATTAAAGCAATATCCTCAAAGAGATTGTATTGTACTGGAAGATAGACAATGCATTTTTAAAAGCATGTAAATGTATCATATGTTATATGGTGATAAATACTATAGAGAAAAATAAGGCAGGATAATGAATTAGGGAGTAATAAGAAAGAGACATTGTTAATAAAGAAAGGATTGTCAAGAATGTCTGTGCTGACAAAGTATTATTTAAGCAGAATTATCACAGTGTCAGAAAGCATGGAGTAGAATGAAAGGGGTTACCAGAATATTAAAACTCCAATATTAATGCATGTGGAGCAAAGTCTAGATCCACAATCTGGCATCAGTTCTTCTGACATTGGCTGGTCTCCCAGTACAGAATTGGCAGGAATCATGACTTGCTACCTCCTGATATTTTAGGAAATTTGCAATCATCCCTCAGAAATGTTGCCAAGCTTGTGGATTGCTTTGCTAGCACTGCTTCCCAAATCTTGGGAGATGATGAATCAACCTTGTCAGTGGACATCGCATTGAAAATAAGTTGCACAGCAGTTACACACATTCTAAAGTACTACAATTATTGATGTATATTCTTAGTCAGTGGCTAATGGATTGTCCAATTGTTCAGGCCATTGGCCTTCCAACAATTGGAATTCTTAATCTAAATCTCTGTGAATGATATCTTTTAGGTTCACTTGGCGGAGATGTGTGATAAGTTGAAATCATTGTTTTCTATGTAGATTCTCTGGTAAAATTTCATATTAAATCATACCTGTTGATGCTCTGACAAAGCCAAAAGCAGAATCCCAGACACAGTTCAAAGTATGCATCAGTTGATTATGCATGAACAAAGAACTGCTATTCAGTATCTTTAAAATTCAATTTAGAAAGTCTGCATTTCTAAATAGTCCCAAGGGACCATGAAAGATCCCACAGAACTGTGATTGTCTTAGACAGGCCTATAATTAGTTGAGTGCCTGGGACCCACATCTTTATAGGGACCTACATTTTATGAAAATAATTAACACTGCATAAATATTTAGAAGCATCTAGTTGATTTTTCTGTTTACAATTTAGATCCTTTGTTTCAGATGGGTTACTACTACTTTTTTATTTTTTTCTAATTTTTTTTTTTTTTTTTTGAGACAGAGTCTCACTCTGTTCACTTGGCTAGAGCGCTGTGGTGTCAGCCTAGCTCACAGCAATCTCAAACTCCTGGGCTCAAGCAATCCTTCTGCCTCAGCCTCCCAAGTAGTTGGGACTATAGGCATGCGCCACCATGCCCAGCTAATTTTTTCTATGTATTTTTAGTTGGCCAATTAATTTCTTTCTATTTTTTAGTAGAGACAGGTTCTCACTCTTGCTCAGGCTGGTTTTGGACTCCTGACCTTGAGCAATCCACCTGCCTTGGCCTCCCAGAGTGCTAGGATTACAGGCATGAGCCACTGCACGCGGCCTCAATGGGTTACTACTTTTTAAAACTTAAATAAGCATATGAGGTAATGCATATATTAAATAGTTCAATTTAGCCATTCCACACTTTATACAGACAACAAAACATCATATTATATATCATAAATAGATATAATTTATACCTATTAAATACAAATGTTTTAAATTGACTTTACATGGCTATATTCATGGCTATATCCCTTAAATCTATTTATTGAATGAATGGATAAATATTTAATAATAAATCAATGTATCCACTTTCGACGGCTTCCTTACATAATACATTGTTTTGTTTTATTTTTCCATGACTTCCATTCTTATTTCTTAGCAGAGAAACCTTCAAACTCTATCTCCAGTCTGATCATTGTCCTGAAGTCCAATACTATAGTTGACCATTTAGTAAGTATAATGGATTTTTCTTTATGAATCCTAATTCCATATATCTGAAAGTGGAATTTTAGATTAAAAATTAAATTTTCAAAATAATATTTGAAGTTTATTTCAATATAAGGTTCAAAAGCATTGCCCTTTTGAAAAAAAATTTATCTAGTAAATTGTTTCCATTAGTGGTTAAAAACATGATTGTAGGAGGAATATAAAGATATTATAAACCATGTCGCTTTCATTTATTGGGATAATTAACATTTCATTATAATTATTTTTAGATGTATTTTGTAGAAAATATGGTTTGAGACTGTCACTAATCTGATAATTTAAAATAACATTTTAATAAAGAAACAGACTGAATTTTAAGTGACAGTTGCAATTTTCAAGTTCACTTTTGAAAAGCAGAGTTTAGTAATCTATTTTTCCAAGCTATTAATATATATATATATGAAATAATATCTCCATTTTAATTTTCATTTGGTCCCTGTACTGGGTATAAATAGTTTGTTTTTACTTAAATAAAAAATTTAAAGTAAATTAAATAGTATACATCAAATGTTATATTGAAAAAGTTTAAAAGTTCTTACATGTTATAATATTATTACATTATAGAATTAAGAAGCATATAATAGTATTTTCTAGCATGCTAATATAAAAATACTGATTCTAAAAATAACATATCATGTATCATGTGAAAATTGTACAGAAATATAAAAATTCTACAAAATTTTATAACATTACGTATTACCATCTAACAAAAAAATGAGGAATTTTGCTACAAAAGTGTATAATTGAATGATTTTAAAATTTGCATTTTAAAAATTTCTCCCTACACTAGTGCATTTGTGAATGAGTTTCTAGGTAGATGCAGATGTACTGTAAGTCTTGATACCAGATAAAATAAGAGCCTTGAGGCACTGCAGTGACAATAGGGCTAGAAAATGGTAGTTCTATATATAACATCATAAGAAGGTAAGATTTTTAATATTACAGTAATGACTCGATGTAGCTTAGGGGGAAAGATTCTAGAATAACTGTCAAATGTTTGGTTCTTTAACTGGGATTATTATATTCTCATTTTCTCAAATACCCCATTACTAAGAATTGTAAAGACTAGCCAATAGATATCACTGTAGCAGGAAGGAAGGGAGAAAGAGCTAGTGACAGAGAAATGGTTATGAATTTGGTTTTGAACTTATTGAGTTAAAGAATCTATGAGATACCAGATTGTAGATAACAAATGTGTGTGTCACCTTGGACCTTGCAAATTCAATCCCTTCATCTGTATCTGTGCTTAAGACACCAGGTCTTGGCCCACTCCAGCAATGGTGTACATTAGACACCAGCGTTACTTCTACTGCGAGTACACTCACAAACCAGATCCAATAAATAGAGAGATCTACTTAGCCAGGACTTCCCCAGTGGAAGAAAAAGAGATCTCAGCAGCCCTTGCGATTACTGCAGACACTCACAGCCTTGGCTGCTAAAGTTCCCTGAAATCTTTGCCAACATCAATCTCAGCTCACAGACGTTCACAAAGAGACTATGTTATTGTATCCTCACTAGAGGCAGAGATATTGCACCCCACCTAGATGGTGCACTCATACCCACCTGTGGGGGAAAATCTTTCTGATCTAAAAAGGTCTTTTCTGATCCAGTTCTCTAGCATCTAGTACATAAAGTTGAGAAGAGGTGAAATGCACAGACATCAGTGAAAGTCAAACAAGGACATTACACAAAAAGAAACTACAAAACTGCAGGCTAACACCTGTAATGAAGATAGATGTAAAAATCACTGACAAAAATATTAGAAAACCAAATTCATCAGTACATTAAAAATATAATTTACCTTCATCAACTGAGATTTATCCTGGAATGCAAGGTTGGTTCAACTTACTCAAATCAATAAATGTGAAACTCATTAAGAAAATAAAAGACAAAAATAAAATGATCATTATTGTAGATGCAGAAAAGGCATTTGATAACATTCAACATACTTTCATGATTAAAAAAAACTCTGAACAAATTAAGTGTAGAAGGAGTCTTTCTAACTACACTAAAGGCCATATATTATAAACCTACAATTATCACCATACTTATAGATGAAAATTTGAAAACTTTTTTTCTAAGATCAGGGACAAAACAAGGATGCTGGCTGGCTTATTCCACTTCTATTGAACATACTACAGAATTCCTAGCTGGAGCCATAACTCATTCATTCATTCATAAATAAATAAATAGCACCAAAATTGGAAAGGAAAAAGTTAAATTGTTCCTGTTTGCATATGACATGATCTTACATAGAAAACCCTGATGACTCTACCAAAGAACTATTAGAACTAATATACAAGGTCACTAAAGTTACAAGGAACAAAATAAACATGCAAAAATTAGCAATGTCTCTGTGTACCAAACAGCAAACTATCTGAAGAAGAAATAAAGAAGACAGTCCCATTTACAATAGCATAAAAAAAGAAACTTAGAAATAAATTTAACCAAGAAGGTGAAAGATATGTATGCTGAAAACTAGAAAATGTTTATAAAGAAAATATTGATAAAAACATCAAAGATGACACAAATAAATGGAAATATATCATCCATGTTCATGCATTGGAAGAATATTGTTAAAGTGCCCAAAAGTACTCAAAGTAATCTACAGATCCAATGTAATCATCATCAAAATTTTAATTTTTTCACAGAAATAGAAAAGACAAGTTCTCAAATTAGTACAAAACCATTTAAACCCTAGAATAGCCAAATAAATCTTGAGTGAAAAGAGTACTTGCCCCTAATCCATAGCCCATTGCTCAGGTATTGTGAAAGATACTTTATTGATAAATGTCCTCTCATTTTATCCCTACATTTATCCTATGTCCTATGGCCAGTGATTATGATAAAGCAAGAGTAGGGTTTTTTTTAAGGCTATGAATACACACACCAAATTATTTGACCAGAACATTTAACTTCTAATTTAACATCAACACAAAGATTAATGGTACTTCTTATAATTTTCTCAAGTACAATGAATAAATAGCCGATATTTCAGATAGACACTGGGATTTATAAGTATCAGAAAGAAGAAAAAACATGTTACATATAAAAATCATGTTTCTTTTGAGAGAAAGAAAATTGGTTATGGCTTTGAGATAGTAATGTTTCTTATTTATATTTTTCAAGGCTTAAAAAAATCTCAGGTACCACCTTCAACTATTGGATCAATATATATTAGGAGCTACATACAGAAATGAAATATTTTGATAAAAATTTTATCTTTTTGTGGTTTTTTACATACTCATGAACTTTATTTTTATGTGCCTTATAGTTAGAGTTGTCAAATTTAGCAAATAACAATCCAGGATGCACAGATAAATTTGAATTTTGGATAGTGTTTTTTGTTTTTTGTTTTTTTAGTATAAGTATGTTCCAAATACTGAAACAAATATTCCCATAAACAATATAATTATTTAGTGAAAGTATGTTCCACACAATATTTATATACTTATTTATATATTATATAACCAAAATACTACTCATAGTCAATTTGTAATGGTCTTAAATTACACACAAAATTTAAGAGCTTCATTATCTTTATATTTGTTTATACATTTAATTAAATGCAGTATTTTATTAGCACAACCTATAACTGTATAATCAGTTTCTAATAAATTCAATTTTAAAATAATTTTCAAACAATGGAAACTTTTAATATCTTATGTCTATATTTCCTTATTTTACTTCTAATCAATGTCTGTTATGGTTTTTTTATATGTTTATTTTAAAAAATTTAGTATCTGCTTTGCATAAACATTGACTTCAGCATGCGCTACCCCTTCTGGTCAGGCTACATTACTATATTTTTAGCATTTACATAAAGAAAATAAAAATAGTGTATTAGTCAGAGTTGTCTATGGATACAGAATTAATAAAATATTGATTTTTTTTTTTTTTTAGAAAGAAAGATTGTAGCATTTGTTCCACACAATTAACCAAAGAACTCCAACTATCTGCCAACAGGCTGGAGAAAGCAGCAAAGTGATGATATAACTTAGCTGAAGACAAAAGGCACAGAACCAGGAGCTCTGATGACCAGGGGCAAAAGAATGTGCATGTCCTAGCACAAATAGAGGGAGTGAATTCACTCTTCCTCTGTCCTTTTGTTCTATTTAGGCTTTCAACAGGTTGGATGACGCCAGCTCACATTGATAAAGGGGATCTTTACCCAGTATACAGATTCAAATGCTGATCTCATCCAGAAATCCTTTCATAAATACACTCAAAAATAATGTTTTACCAGCTATTTGGGCATCCCTTAGCCCAGTCAACTTGATATATAAAATTAATCATCACTTCCAGGAATCTCGGTTTAACCTTAACTGACTGACTGCCAGTTAACTAATATGTAACACCAAGTATGCTATTACTGTATAAATAACAATGGGACAGGACCAATGCTTATTTTAGATTCACTGATAGAGTGAATATATGCTGTTATTAAAGATTATTTTCTGCTTACAGTTGTGAAAATGTTTCTTGTTGATATAGTAAAATATTTTTCAATAGCTGAATAAATTCTTATCCCAAATGATTTTCTATGCCTAGGATGCATATAACCAAACTTTACAGCAATAATGGAAATATATTAAACGACATTTTGAACATATAGAAAATCAAACTAAAAATAAATTTGGCACAAAAGATATCATGATGTCTTTAAGGCTCCCAAATAAAAAAATATTTTAGTATAGAAAAACATAATAATGTTAAGGAAGAGGAATGTCAATGATTTGGTGTCATATTTGGAGTAAGTTATTGGTAAAATATTTACCATAATTTCTGGCACATTTCTAATACTCTAAAAATATAGAGATTTAATATTCTATCTAGACTATGTTAAGAATAACATACATTTTAAAAAATGCTTATTCTAAATAAATTTCTTTAAAGTTAACTTGAAAGGTTGGCAATGATGACATCTTAAGGTTTATTTTTATTAATTTAATAATACTTTTATGCTTTGGGATAAGGTCCTCAGACATTATCTAACATTTTTTTATTAAAATAAATGAGTGTATTTGTTAAAAAATAAAAATCAATTTCATATTCATATGGCAATGTTATCAAATCAGAAATACTGGGAAAATGAACTTGTTATTTCACTAATAAAAAAGTTGCCCCATAGGTTGATGGTTTTGACCTATTTTAGATGTAGATTTAACATCTTAATACTATTAAAATATTAATAAGCCCTTATCTGATTTTTTTTTAACTAACATGTAGCAAGTATGGATATGATTTTTTGTTTGTTTTAATGATCTGTTTATAAGTCTAGGAAGAATAATTAACCCTGAGGAAATGACTGAATCCAGAGACAGATGGAAACAACAGATGAGACATAGAGTTGCTCGCGTTGTATTTAACAATTTAGTTTGGCTGTGATACTTTCAATTTGTTGATGCTTGAATGTATTGTCCTTTCTAGGGATTTGAAATGCTCATGTTCAATGATTAATCAATCAATAAAAAATGAAAATATCATTCTTCCTCAAGCAAATAGATTATTTCCTTTACAATTCTTTTGCTTTCATGAGGTACCTATAGGCACGCATATCTATTATTAAGCCTAAGAGGATTTTGGTCTACTTTCAATACATTCTTGGTTAGAAATTCTTTTTTTTTATTTTTATTTTTTATTTTAAAGATTTTATTGTTTTTTTGTTGTTTTTTTTTTTGTTTGTTTGTTTTTTTGAGACAGAGTCTCACTCTGTTGCCAGAGCTAGAATGCCGTGGCATCAGGTTAGCTCAGAGCAACCTCAAACTACTGGACTCAAGCAATCCTCCTGCCTCAGCCTCCCAAGTAGCTGGGACTAGAGGCATGGGCCACCATGCCCGGCTAATTTTTTATATATTTTTAGTTGCCCAATTAATTTATTTCCATTTTTTTTTTCTTTCTTTCTTTTTTTTTTTTTTAGTGGATACAGGGTCTTGCTCTTTTTCAGGCTGGTTCCAAACTTCTGAGCTCAAACGATCCGCCCACCTCAGCCTCCTAGAGTGCTAGGATTACAGGCATGAGCCACCATGCCTGGCTATGAAATTCTTATCTCTGTAAATAATGACTTGAGAAAATATGATTATGTTTACTATGTTTCTTATCACCATAAAAAAATAATTTCAGCTGATAGTTAAGAAGTTTTGCTTACCAAATATAAAATGTGAATTAGCTCTCATTATTCATTTTGTTCACAGGCCTCAGTAATTAAAGCAATTTCCTAATTATGTCAAAATATTAATTCCCCACCCTTTGAGTCAGATTTAAGACATCTTTATGAGCTCCATTCAGTGAAGTAACTGTCTCATATACTTTCACCATCTGAGGTAATATAGCGAGCATTTGGTAATTTTCTTCAGGTAGTTAATCATCTAAGAAAAATGATGGCCTAAAATAAGCAGCATTAAATAATTTAATGCAGTAATGAAAAGCAAGCCAAATGCAATAGTTATATTTTCTAATTAAATGTAGTTCATTGACAGCAAGTGGCACTGATTGAGAAAATGATTTGCTATGAGCCATATTGATGTTGGAAAAGTATAATGATATTTTTTCCTTTTCCCCCACATGGGAACGTTATGTGGTAAAATAATAAAGTACTAAAATTTGTGTTCAAATTTAAAATATCTGAAAGTTAACATATAAAATGTAAGATGTTTTCTAATTGCTTTATGTAGTTTCACTCACTGGATGGCATTCAGATTTAGTTAAACAATGTATAATAATCATTATCATTTTTGAGCACTTATTGTGTACTAACATATTACAGTTATCTGTGATAGAAAAAAATCAAAGAACACACCCAGAGAAGTTGAAACATTTATTGTTGGTCATGCAGATGCATAATTATGAAAATTATTTCTTAGGTATTTTAGTAGGGTCCTGTTATTGATATTGTCTAAATAATAAAAAGTTGGCTAACATGAGGAAAAAAACTATGTTATATATGTTATATTTATGATTGTCCATTTTGAAATCCTAGTTCTTAATAATTGAAAAATGCATATGGGTTAGCATATAGATACAGTATCCTAATATATCATACTTTTTGACAAAAGAATATTATGAGATTTATATCTCAATGAGAATTTTACATTTCCTTCATAGAACATAAAAGAAACACATAGAACCAACATGTTTCAAAAATAATTATGTGCAATCATTATCAAACAATAACTTATAGCATGATAAGAATAACTGTGGCATGTTTATCATATATTTAAAATGTATCGCCCCTTATTATTTCTGGTGTTGGCATGACTTAACAACATATTTATAATGTATATTGTCTTCATACTACAGAAAAGAGGAAAGTTACCTTTTAAGGGAAAATTGTTTTAATGTTTAATAGTTAACTGTCTGCAGTTAATAAATATTACTCAGTTAATAAATATTACTGCAGTTAATAAATATTACTAGGATATATTGCACTTAAATAAACAATTAATGGTTTAGAAGATTTCCCAGAAAATATATTTTTGTCTGTGATGTAATCCTAAAATATAATATCAATCAATTTCAACTTCTATTTAAACATTTTCTATTGAATTAAAAATAAATTAATGCAATGTATTTTGGAAGGTAGGTAATGCTATTTTAAGATGAATAATTTGATATGATTACATAGGTATTGACAATATGGTGTGCTTTAAAGAAATAGTTTCAACACTGATAGATATATTGTTCAATTTTTATTCTTATGTAGTTAAAAATTAAATATCAATAGGAATAATTTTATAATGCTTATATTGCTAAATCTAAACATATTTTTATTGCTTACAATAATTATATGGTTTAACCAAATTATCCATAATTCTGTTGGAATTACCTCAAGACTATTTTGGTTATAAAAATATACTCTCGAAAATGTATTCTTTATAGCAGCACAATTCACAATCACAAAGATGTGGAAACAACCCAAGTGCCCACCAATACATGAGTGAATTAATAAAATATGGTATATGTATACCATGGAGTAGTACTGAGCCATAAAAATATGGTGGTCTAGTATCTTTTGAAACAACCTAGATGGAACTGGAGACCATTCTTCTAAGAGAAGTATCGTATGGCAAGAATGGTAAAACAAACACCACATATACTGGATACTAAATTGAAACTAATAGATCAATACATACGTGCACATATGGAAGTAACACTCAACAGAAATCAAGCGAGTTGTGGGGCATAGAGAAGGGAATGGATAACTTCACACCTAGCGGGTACAATGAACACTATTTGGGTGAAGCGCACATCAATGACTCTGACTCAAACTGTACTAAAGCAATTTATGTAACCAAAATGTGTGTGCCACTGTAATATTGTCAAATTACAAAAAAGAAAGAAAAAGAAATTATTGAAATCTTTAGAAGAATGTGGTAGATGTAAATAAGTAAATAATTTAAAACTATAGTGTACAATTAATGTAACTCATTTGTATAAGCATGGACTTTTTATTATGAAATAGCAATGAGAAAAACTTTGGTAGTTAATGATAAATGTAATTGCCTTAGATGAGCTCAGGTAAAAGTGTAGCTATATTTTACCTAACATGTTTATTAACAAATTTTACTAGTTGTTATTGACCTGTATTTTTGTTCTTTTCATTAGAAAGTGGTGTCCTATAAGTCTAAACTCCATTCAAATTCATTTTGATATTGTCATCATCTTGATTTAATATAGGGCAAAGATTAAGTATATTAACATTCTGTAAAAACAATGATGTCAATGATGCAAATTTAGTGCCTAGCAAAGAACTTTGTAATCCATTGATATTTAATCTGAATTAATTGTGGATAACTCAAAGTTGCTTTGAGAATAGTTCTTTCTTTATACCACACACAATTTCTTGTGCAGAACAAAGTATTATATATGTTTGCAAAATGTCCACAGGTGTTAATTTGTTAGCAATAATTGAAGCTCTTATTTTCTAGAATAGAAGCTCTATTTTTGCTGCACCCAAAAATGATCATATTGATGATACATACATTGTAGCATGTAGCTCACAGAAAGTCTATTCTGGGATGTGGTGCTGTGCTATGGGGTTGCAAAATTAATCTAATGCCATAGTTGTCCTTCCTATTTTCACTTAAATGACTAGGATATTTGTAGAAGTAGCATATTCCACTTTTAGCAATACTAGCAGTAAGGAGAATGGAGAGAGTCACACCTAAAACAAGTACAATTAATAGCAACACTGTGGATATAAAGAGATGTTACAAAATATTTCAATCTGTCATCTCATTTGTCTTTCCAAAGAACACAACTTTTCTGCTTTCATTGGGGCACCCAGGGATTTTGAAACTTTTTTCCTTGCAGTATTGTTGGCCATGTGACCAGGTTTGGCTAATTGTCTGTTAGAGGAAATAATATTTATCACCCACAGTTAAAGCAATTAAATCTTACCTGCCTCATCTATCTCACTCTTCCCTTTTCGTGGCCATCATGAAGCTTACATGAGATGCAACAGCAAGATACATGCAAAAATCTCTGTATTTGATTTTTTATACTTATTTTCTCTTTTATGTCTAAGGAGTGAGATTTTATATTTATGTAAGCTAAATTTTAAAATACTTGTAACTACACGTTTTTAATAAGGATGTTCACAACATAATATTTATTTTGTAGTATTTTGCAACTTCTAAATCCGTCAATAGTTTCTGTGTAGCTTATCTGCCAAATCATTTTCACCTTCTGATGATAGTATCTTTTTTTTTTTAATTTCTGTATAATTGCCTTGCAAACACAGAAATCTCTTTTTGGTGAAACAAAAGTAGGACTCAGATTTTATGTTTTTATATGTAGACTTTATTTTTAGAGGAGTTTTACATTCACAGTAAAATTGAGCTAATGGTAGAGATTTCCCATATACCACCTGCTCCCACACATGAATAGCCTCCCTTATTATCAATACCTTTTCCAGATTGATATATCATTATGACCCAAAGTCAATAGTTCACATTAGGGTTCATTCTTGGTCTTATATATTCTGTGGGTCTTATATATTCTGTGGACAACTATACAGTGACATGTGTCCACCAGTGTAGTATTATACTGACCAAAATCTCTTTTCTCTACCTATTAGTCCCTCCTACCAACCTCTGGTAACCACTGATCTTTGTACTGTCTTCATAGTTTTACTTTTTCAGAATGTCACATAGTAGGAATCATATAGTATGTAGCCTTTTGAATTGGATTCTTTCACTTACCATTTTTTTTTGTTTTATCATATTATGGGGGTACAAATGTTGTAAAGGTTACATATATTGTCCTTGCCATCCCTCCCCCCTAGTCAGACCTTCAAGCACGTCCATACTCCAGGTGGTGTGCATTGCACTCATTATGTAAGTATACACCCATCCCCTCCTCCCCCCTCCTACCTGCCTGACACCTGGTAAATGTTTTTTTTTTTATTATTTTTTTTGACATTTTGGTTACATTTTATATATTTAATATTTCTTCATGTATTTTCATGGAAATGTGGTTTAGATTCTAGTTATCTTGTTCTGCTATTTACAGTAGGAGATTTATGCTCAGCTGAAGAAAATCTGGTTTCTTGTGACACTTGGTTAAAAGAGAGAAAGCTCCTTTCTCAAATGCTATTAGCAAACTGCTCTTTGATTAAATGAGATTAAGTATGATCATCTTAGAACCCATGACAAGGTTACATGGAAGATAGGAGATTGAATACCACCAGGGGCTATGAAGGAAGAAGGACTAGGAAGCAGATTCTGGACAGGCAACCAATTATTCTTACAGGATGAGAATTGTGCCCAGATGCCAAAGGATTGTGCAATGACTGGGAAGAGGGAAGAGTGAAGATGGTCTTGGAGACAATGAATCCAAGAGACAGACCCCTGAAGAGATAGTAGAGACTTAGAGATACATGAAGCCATCCCTACACTGGGACGACCCTGAAAAATTTAGCAATGTTATCAAGATATAAAGAAACCAAATTACGATTAGACTTCTCAGGAAAAAAATAGAGTTGCACATAATTTCATGTTAGTAAGCTGCCTCACAGTAGAAACTATGAGTACATGGAAACTAAGAAGCAAAGGCAAACACACAAAAGAAAGAATATTATGCAACACGAGGAACAATTTGAATTTATCTAGACCCTTGAATTTTTTCTGGGCACAAATTTTATAAATCTCTGAAGAGCCCAGAGATCCTATATAGTGTATTGATTATAACTGGTGTGTGTGTGTGTATGTATAATAGTTAAATGAATATTTGGGGAGGCAATGCTTAAAGAATAACCAGGAATAGGGTAAAAGGTACGCCACTTTTCTTAAAAAAAATCCTTCTACCCTGAAGACTCTGCAAGTGTTTAGTAGAATTTAGAGCCATGTGGAGAGGGAAATAATGAGTATTCAGGGATTACTACATGGTAACTACATCCCAGGAAATTTAAGAAAAATGTGTTATTTGCATATATTATTTCCTATTTTGCTTCATTATAAAATATATGAACTCCAAGTATTCAACAAAGCATTGGGAAAGACAGATGGCAGGTAGTAGAAGGCCTCTTATACAGTCAAGGAAGAAATAAAATGTCAGTGTTCATTTTTGAGATGGATATGGTTAGAGATAGGGGTCATAAATTAATTCTCAGTGTCTACATTTGTTCTTCATAGTGCCCAATCCTTATTCTCCAAATGGCGTTTTGATGAGGGGTGCTATCAGGAGTACCAAAGTTTGACTTGAGTCCTTACACTTTTCCCCATACTCATAAAATACTCCTGTTAGAGGTAGGGGTCACATCCAAAATGAGAAACCCAACGAATTATTATTTAAAGAGGGAGAATAAATCAATGTGATCCCACATGCAGAGAAAAATGTGCTCATGGCAAAGGCAGCCTATGAAACAGGAGGATAAAAAAACCAAACAAAACAAGAAAATAGAGTCGCAGAGATATGTGGCTGAAAGCAGTCAGGACCGATGATAGGCTATGGAGTTATCTTTTGAGTTTATATTCTATTCAATATTTGTATCTTGGATTGAAATGGAAAAAAATGGGTCACACACAAAGTTCAAACTGAATTTTGGCTATTTAGGATACAGTATTTCCTAAGCAGTTTAATTTCATTTGTTCTGAAACATCCTGAACAAGATGGAGGAAAAAATGTTTTAACTAGTCATTTTCTATTTCATACAGAAAATGTATAATTTAGGCACTGATAGTACAGGGTTTCTCAAAAGTCTCCATACAAAGGAAAAATTTTATAATGAATATTTTGTAAATAAAGGTAGATTTATCTACAATTTTCTATTTTCCTTATGTATGGTGACTTTTGAGACATCCTGTATATTATAGCAGTGTATGACATGCCAACTTAAAGTCAAAGTCTTATATATTCAGCTTAAAAATTCAGACACTAGTATACTTATTTTTTCCAAAATCAAACCATGTCAATAAACAACTATATATTAATGATAAAAAACAAACGCTTTGTTTCCCTTATTAATATGCTGTGGAGAGAATACTTAGCTGTACACAAAGTTGTACACAAAGAACGAACTGTAAACTGTGGACTTTAGTTAATAATATATTGGTATTGGCTTATCAAATGTAGCAAGTGTGCCATGCTAACAGAGGATGTTAATAATGGGGAACGCTGTATAGGGGTGGGGAAGGAGGAAGGGAAAACAAAGGGGATATATGAGAACTCTCTGTATTCCTACTTTATTTTTCTATGTGTATAATATTGCTTTTAAAATACGATGTATTAATCTTAAAAAATGAATCCAATAGCATTCACAATATTTTTTCCATGGTTAAAATATAGAGATTGAGGAGACTAATAATATCATCATGTCTAGTTAACTGTAATTTTACTTATAAATTCTGACTGCATTATCTGAAGTGGTCCTTTGTATTGGATCTTTGATTCTTATTGTTTCTAATATAATATTTTCATAATTATTTGATCCTTCTGGTGCTTATCAATTTGGTTATGTTAAATATTACAATTTTAGCAGTTTAAAGGTTATTTTAAAAATCTGTGGCATTTATTTTTAAAAGATTTCTATTCAAGAAGACTGTACTAGAGAGAAAGGATAATCTACCATTTTACTATTCACTTTGCTAATTTAGCAGTTTGGGATTTTATTACTTTTCTATTCATTGTTTTTGTGCCCTAATTTCTCAACTGCAGAAAATAAATCAAGCAACCAAGCCTTATAAAATCAATTTTTAATTGTCAGTATGTGAATATGCCTTGCTACAAAACTAAAGTAAAGCAAAGTATCCCCTTTTTCTGTTGACTACCTCAAGAAAATAATGGAAAATCACTTTCCTTTCCTTTTTCTTTATGTTTACTTTCACCTTCTCTTACCTCCCCTTCTTTCTTCGTATTTTCCCTTAATTTTCTTGTTATTTTTTATGTGGGATGATGGGGGATTAGGACATTCGTCAGTGACTCCATTTATCAAAGTCAATTTTTACAAATTGAATTTAAAAAACTCCTGATTTCTAAAGACTAGAAAGCCCTATGTTCGTGAAAGAATTTAGGAGAACAACTGTTTTTAAGAATAACTTTCTATATTTTACAAGGATTGAGTCAAAAATAGTGATTGCCTATCTTCTGTAAAACTTCTCATGTCCATCTGACTACTTTTCTAGAGAACTGGCCCCCGTAGGTGGATACAGTGGTGGTTGTGGACGGTATAGTTTTACTAAATGTGGACACATTTGTTGACCCAAGATCACTGGGTTGTGTGTGTGATAGTGATATTTGCTCCATAATTTGAGCCTGTGTTTTCTCTTAACTATACTTCTACTTTATTTCCACTAGTCCTTTTCTGTGTGGTCAATCTTCCAGCTTGAAGGTGCTAGCAAATTATTTTCTTCCATTCTTGGAAATCACTGGGATTCCAAGACTGAGTGTCAATTTTGTTGACAATAATAGGAATTGACAGTGTGCTTTAAATATTATTTTTAAATTCCTATATTTTTTAGCAAATATACTTAACATCTCAAAGTGAATAAAGATAATACATCTGAAAAGATACAATTTCTTTTTAGTATTATTCTCTTGATTCAATATTTAATTAAATTTATCAGAATGAGCATAAATTTATATTCTTCCAATGTGAGTATTGCCTGATACTCTCAACTAAAGATGATTTTCCCAAATATTAGGTTTTAGTAGATGGATATCAGGTGAAATAGTTTGTTTATAACTCCATCAGATCTTCAGTGGGCAGATGGAAGGTCTTTTGAGATTGATTTAACTGAAATGGAAGAATGATCTGTTTTCCTATCAAAGTTTATTGAGCATCAAAAGAATAATAAGATATACTGTAAGTGCATCCAATAAATATGCCAAACCAGCAATGCTTCATTCTTCAAACACTGAAAAAGAGAAGAGAGTTAATTTTTTTGCAACTGCCAATGCTATAATTCCATATTCTTGGTAATTAGGTCAAATAAAAAATGAAGTTACACATGGTGTGTTTAAATATCTGTACTCAGTTAAATTCATCACAGTTTAAAGATGTTTTAACTTAATATGGTTAGAACATAATACTTCTATGTTGATTTAGAAAACCATTGTCTTAACTTTGAAATGTTTGTGAATTTTCTGAAGGTCTTTTCATTATAGACTGGCTTCTAAATTAAAAGATTATAAGGTTAACTCTTTGATATAATTTTTTTCACTTTGAAAATTCATATATTCTAATTTTTTCTTATTAATTTGATTTGTGTCCAAGTGACACTATTTAGCAATGGAATTTATATGATCTACTACTCTTTTTTTTAGTTTCCCCTATAAACTCCTAGTAGAGAGAGAAACCATTCATTATGGAATGTGCCTTGAAAACGCTTTACTGGAAGTATAACAGAGCCACCCCGATCTCTAAAATCACTGCTCAATCCCAGTATTGAGCTAGCTCAATATTTACAGTGAATATAAAAGAAATGGAATCTTTAAATAAAACCAATTTAGTGCATCTGGGAAAATTAACCTTCAGAATTGATCATGTTAAGGATTAGCAACCCAAAGCAAAATCTCATTGTAATGCCTCCAGTAGTAACTGTTTCATAAAATCCCCATCTATCTAGTTTTAAATAGTTTAATTTTCTTCCTCTAATATTGGGGATTGTAGTAACTTGGATTCTTTACAAAGTAAACCCTGAGGCAGAGGGCTTTTGAGCTAATAATTCATTAGGGAAGCCAATCTCAGTTTGCAGGAGTGAGGAATAAGAGTAGTGGATCGAGGGAAGAATAGAGAAAATGTTAGGATATATTATTAAAATTAAGTGTCACTACTAGATCCTATAAATTGTATTTCAAGATCACTTGTGAAGGAAAGAAAAAAGAAAGAATTTATTTTTAGTTTCCATTGTCACAAGTCTAAAATGTTCCTTGCTTGAGAAGAGAGAATATTACATTTATAAGAAAGATTTGGATTAGATATGATAGATAGAACCATGCCCTAGACAGAGGTGAGATGTTAGGTTGTACCTTCATCATGTTGGTCAAAGCCTTTAGGACA